>NW_021026530.1:469329-502467 GCF_004153795.1 Camellia sinensis
TATCTCTCAAAACAAACATGAACTATTACTAGTCCATTGGTTATCAAACAAACACAATTTTCTTAATCCCCTTATTAGTAGTCCCTTCACTAACAGTCCTTTCCGTTCTACCTCTGAAAATAAACTGGGCCTTAAATTCAAGAAACGTTAGTGAGAATTGAATCCAATTTTTTTTTACAAAAATGTATAAGACCCCCTTTCTCCTTACCCCTTTTGACCCCCTCTCTTTTTTGATTGGTTACTTTTTCTTTTACTTTTTTTTTTTTCATTCTCCTCCAATTATCACCTGCCACGTGTGTGTGGGTTGTGGGGGTGGTGATTGGAGGGGTCTCTATCAATGTTCTTTTTTTTATAACAACTTGTCCCCACTTCAGTTCCTTAATCACAGGGCTACGGTTACCTTTGTGGCTTAGAGCATTTTCATGTCGATTTTTTCTTTCCCTGTGCATCTACTAGTGAAAAAAAAAGAAAAAGAAAAAAAAAAGAGTGAATAAAATTTTCTGATCATGGGTCATGGTCAAACATTTATCAACACAAAAACTCAGAGTAGGCAATACAGACAGTCTCATCTAAATTTATGAAATTAGAGGATTTAGTTAAGCTGTAGCACTAGCCTAGTGGCTACTTCACAAAAGACAATACAAAATATATAAAAATAAATAAAATAAAGAAAGAAATTATAACAATAGAACTACAAAATTCTTCCCAAGGGTCTCAATTCCCTAGGTATGCCGTCAAAATTCCCAGAATTTATATCTAATTGAAGGACGGGTCTATTCCCAATTTTCCACTGAATTCCATCAGCTAAATGCTCCTTGTTTGGTGTCAGCATTACAAAATTTGGATCGGCTCTCTGATAACTGCATTATATAGTAGAAAAAAACAATCATATAAGCAATCAGTTAAAGAAAAGCTGGCAATTAATCCTATGATCCTGTGAACTTGAGAACAGGGCAGGATAGGATGGGTTTGAATCAGAAGCACCAATTATCAGGCTCTGAACCAACAAAGTTAACCTCCATTCTCAAACTTGATAAGCTTGCACTCCAATGGGAATGCCATTTTTGAATGAACAAAATGAAAATAAAACTAACCTTGCTTCTCTAACATTGTCAACACTGATGCCAAATCCAAAAGCTGTCTTCCCAACTGCATGACCACTTGTAGCTGTGGCCCAATGGAAATATTTGCTCAGACCATGTTTTATCTATTGTCCATCTACAAAGAGATGTTACGTCTTTTGTTTCATCTGAAGTTGTGAAACAAGGACTCAATTGTTGAAAAGTACAATTATGTTTTTTAAACAAATTTCAAAACCGATCAATCCAGAAGCATGGGCTTAACAGATTTTCCAAAAGTCTTTGGACACGAAACAAAGGCAAGTTGACAGTGTCACGACAGAGAGAAAGAGAGAGATGGCAGACCATCAATTCTACAATTTAGCTTGCAATTTATCTTGTCAAGGAAACGGGCCATAAGAAGACTCTAGATATAATATGACACAATGGCTGTATGAATTTCTAGAAATAGATAACTTATCGAAAATAAGAAGAATGTAAACTCACATCAAATTCTCAAAATAAGATAAAATTACATTGATAGAGGTTTCTTAAATCATATAGAGAAAAAAAAATTCCAGTATCAATGGATCAAAAAATCTATCAGAGAGAAATACCTGAAATACTGAAAGTGAAAGCTTCCTAATCCCTAAACATTTCAATCCCAATTAATTTCTGGGTCACAAAAGAATAAAGAATGACACAAAGATGAAGGTGAATATGGTCTCACCGATGAAAATAATGAACTCCTCAAATGTACTGAAGAAAACAAGAGAAAATTATTTCACATCTTAACCATCTGAAACAATATAGAACAAGAAAACCAAGAACAAAAACACAAAAGAGACAAAATAATAACAATTTACATCATATGAAAAGTAAAGCAATTAAAAAAGAACAATGTTTATCAAGCTGTTACTTTGACGTTGAAAATAAGAAACAAAAAAAAACTTCCCTATAACTAACAGAGTTTCCAAAAATGCAAGTTAAGTGGGAAGAGCCATTTCCTTTATTCAAATAACTACCCAATGAAAACTTGACATATATATGCTTTCACCCAATTCTCCTACACTCCAATTCAACATATTTTTGCTGCATTCCTAAATCTTAAAATTTATAATTAATCAAAATTCTAAAACAGAATTAATACATTAAAACTAAAATCAAAGCATAAAGAATAAATCGTTTACGAACACATCCATAAATACATAGACATCAAGCATGGGAACAAAGGCTTGGATTTTTCGAAGAAGTGAATGAACCTTGCTCTGGAGTTGACTGACTCAATCTGCAGTAACCTTGCCATCTTCAACCAATTTGGTCTCTGAACTACCCGTCTTAGTATGCCTTCGCCTCTTGAAATTCTGTTAATTTGGTCCCAGTTTCATTTTGTTAATTGGCATGAAATTCTATTTGAAAGAGCTTTGATTGATGGGGATTTATCTATGTTTTGCAGGTGGTCTATCTGCCATATTAATTTGTCAAAATAAGGCCCTACACTACACAAGGTATTGGAATCCACCAGTAGAATGAATGTTTTACATTTTTTCTGATTAAATCCACTTGAGGAAGTGAAATATCTTATGGTAGATGTGGTATTACTTCCAGCTATGTAATTAAATAATCCTTTCTTCAATGAACCACATCATGAAATAATACAAAATTTGTTTTCACTAGTCTGTTTTGAACATAAAAATCATTATGTTATGCAACTTGTTCCAAGGAAGATGATTTGTTGTTAATTTTGGTGGCCGATAGTTAGAATACTTCTTTATTCATGGCTGAGACACCAACAGATTTTCTATTTTCTATTTTCAAGGACATATTAGCAAACAGGTGATGTGCATAATTTACACATAAATTAAATTAAAGAAAAAGAACAACATAGAAACCACACACCGACACAACTTGTAAGACAAGGAAACAACTATCTACATACTAGATTGTCCGGCCATCTCAAATTAAAATACGAAGATGAACATAGTAGGGAATTTGGAACACCTGGCTATCTGGTTGTGCACACATGGTGAGATAGAAAATCACGAGTCTATATATTTTTGTTTGAAATGACTTGCCCATTGCTTCTCAACAATGAAAGGAGCTATTGCAGAGGCAGATCAAATAGCAAACATGGAGCACTGTTTATAGAAACGATCAGTTGCAGTGGAACACCAATTAGCTTATATTATTTTACTATAAATTTTCTTTTACATATTACTCAGTTAAAATAAGTGTTTGTTTTATTTGTCTAGATTTTTTACTTTACATGTATCTAATAAAAAATTGGATATGCCAAACTTTAAAATATATATGTATATATATTAATAAAAACTTAACAAAGTAATTTTGTAACTTACAAGCAAAGAAATTTTTTTTAATATAAAAATTTATAATGTCAAAATCAAAATAAAAACCTCGTTTAGATTTTTCGCTTTGGGTACAAAAATAAGAAAAAAAAAATAGTGGATATACAATGCCAGAGCAAAGTGAAAGCAATTAAAGGAATGTGAATCTGACCGAGAACCAATGTTAATTTTGAATGAGAACAAATATCAGATATTCATTCTTTACGGTTACGGTTTTGAAATCAAAGCCCTAATGGCACAACTATCTTGGGTGGCTATAGATATTAATTTTGACTGATAAAAAAAATTAATAATAGATATTCAATAAGGGTTGGGGTTTTGAAATCAAAGCACCAATGGCACATTTAGATGAAGCTTAAAGTTAGCAACAAACCTGAACTACGCAAAAGAGTTCTCGGAAAAATTCGATTCGACTGGAAGGGAAGGGAAAGGACAATGACTAGGTCTTTGCTCACAAACCCATCGTGGAGACGTCCAGAGAGTGAGAGCTTGTGAAGAAGATGTCGACATGGCTGAAGCCCGGATCACCAACGAGGCTAGTGGTCCTCGAAAGCTTTGGCTTTGGCGGAAGAGAAGAGGGAAGCAAAGAGGGAGGAGAAGAGCCAACAAGAGGGCCAAACACGACTGATTCAATTTTGTTCCCCCTTGTAACCGGCTACACCGGTTGCCTATTTGAGAGTTAAATTATTTAAATAATTTAGTTATGACCTGGTTATGAGGTAATATGGTATAAATAAATAACTGAATATAACTAAGTTATGAGTTAATATGATAGTGGTTATGACTAATATGATATTGGTTATGACATAAAATCATATAAGTTCATAACTAAATGTATGATACATCTAAATGTACCATAGCATCACCCGCAATTATATAGCTTCGTTGTATATTTTCTATAATTTTCAACATTTTCCCAATGTAAAATATAATGCTCAATTTCTCAAATAAAAATCAATATCCACATATATGTGATATATGACACAATTCCATATTCACAATTTATATAACCATCAAATTTCCATGGTCCATGTATCCTTAACATACTATACATGACAAATTTCTCAACAAAAATCCATTATAACATAGATGATTCAGCAATACAACAACATATGATTTTCCTCATCTTTCTCAACAAAATCTCATGATCCCTTGAGTTTTTCTTCAATAATTTTAACTTTTCCTCAATTTCAAAATCTAGGGTTTCTACCCAAAATGGATTTATTTCATTTTCAAGAGGTATTCTTATCAATGGACTTCCAAGAGTCACACATTTCATAAACTAAAATCAATTTCATGAGAGGGATGAGAAATTACCACTTTTTAAACATATTCAAAACCCACACTCAACCCTAACTCAAAATCTAGTGATTTCATCTAAGAAATAAACTCAGACATGCCAAAATCATATATATAACTCAAAAAAACTCTCCACCTTAAGTTATGAAGAAGAGAAGAGAATAGAAGAAAACTCCCAAAATCAACGATGTCAAAATTTAATCTCCACTACATAAGATGTAGCCCTTAATGAGCTCTCCAAATTTGATAAAGACACAATGGTAAAAAATCCAATGGATTTGAAGAGATCAAGGAATTTATATGGGTTGGTGGGTGTATCCTAGAGAGAGATAAGAGAGATAAGACAAAAAAGAGAAAAGTGAAATTTAGAGAGAGAGAGAGAGAGAGATGAAAAGTGAGGGAGAAGTGTTTGATGGCTCAACTTTTAAGTGATTGGATACATTTCACAGAACTGACTCTAGACAGACCACTCGAGCAATAGATCCTACGCTCAAGCGGTGAATTCGAACTTCCAAAATGTCTCTCTTTCAAATAATGGGTTCAGTTGGACGGTATTGTATGTATGTTTCAGGTCAAATAATCTTGTCAATTGACAAATAATCTTGAGGACAGAGACAAATAACCCATTGCTTTATCAGACTAATTTTAGTTTGAAGCTCAAATAATCAATTACAGAGACAAAAACAATGAAGAAGACTAACCTCTAGTTTGTGAAGTGAGGGTAGATAGAATGAGGGCAAAGCAATGGGTCGGTTTAGGGAATGGGTCGCTGTGGAGAGGGTCTGCCAGTGCGACGGGTTCGGTGAGGTGGAGGAGAAGAACGTGACAACTCTAGTTTGCCAAGCAGACATAATCTGTATCGGGTCAAGAGTGGGTCACCGTCGTTGGATCTGCAACGGCGTTGAGAGTGGGTCGCCGCCAATATTGGGTCGCCGGTGAGAATGAGTTCGACAGAAGAGAAGGGGTGAGTGTTGTAAGAGTGCACATCAAATCTATATAAGCTGTGTTTTGTTTTGGGCGGGAAACTAAAACTTCAATTTCATATATATATATATTTTATGGTCGTTGGATGTGCAACGATTGATCTCAACCATTACAAGTAGGAGACGAAGTAAGATTCTCAAGAAAGAGATCCAAGCTCGTAAAAGTCAAGCTGCCTCAAAGCAAAAAGGACAATTACAATGACGATTCATATCTTGGCTGGTCAATGCAAACGGTTCATGTCTTGGCCAGCCATAGATGAATGCATTTATGACAATTATTAGTCCATCTTCTTGACTGCATGCATTGCAACCCTGAATTTCTCCGCCATCAGATCTTGGTAATTTAGTGAAAGGAAAATGTTTGGTTGTCACAAATTCTGTGGCTCAAATGATCCGAAAATGCCAAAACGACGTCGTTTTGGCATTTTCGGAATTTTTTTTTTACCAAAAATGATGTCGTTTTAATATTTTCGGGCCATTTAAATCACAGAATTTGTAACTACCAATCATTGCTGTTTAGTGAAAATTGGCACAATATTAAGGCTGACAACTTTGACCACATATTGGACCTAAAGTTTGGGCCATAATTTTTCCAAGCTTTCTGAATTGCAGGTTTGATTGTCTAGCTAAATTATACAGAAGAGTGGAGCCGCTAAGATCTTATTTTAAAAAAATCATATATGAAGAGTAGAGATATTAAATTCTTACTTTAAAAAATTATATATGAGAAGTGGAGACACTACAATCTTACTTTAAAAATAATATATGGTTTGAGTGTGAGATAAAAAAAGTAAAAAACAAAAAGAAGTCCCATATTTTTATTTTTATTTTTTTTTGGGTACTTTGAGTAACTTTAAAATTAAAATAACATAGTAGAAATTGTGATAGCTACAAACAAACGAGATCAATCACAGGCACTTGGAAACTCTGTTTCATGCACTACAATTTTATTTTTTATTTTTTATTTTTTTTTTTTGCATCAGAAACAAACATTTTCAATAATGTTTGCAAATTGAATCTCTATTGGACAAATTGAATAATTTTGTTTCTTTTATTGAACTTCTACCGAACCAAATCCAGGACCTAACTTACAAACACAATGAACAACCAACAATAAAAGAACAACCATCAACACAAAGCACATATTCATCCGGTGATCTAACATCTTGCTTCAACAATAATGTCTCAAGCGCGATACGAACTCAATTCTTGAATCAGAGAATTCAAATCAGAGTGAGACGATCCGCCTTCTTCAATAGCCTTCTTTGCCAAATCTTTAAGCTCCCTTGCCCGGCTCCTCATTTCCTCTGCCTCTTCCCCCACCATAACCCACTTCACCGCCTTCGCTATCGCTTCTCTTTCAATACCGCCGCTTGCGGTCCTACTTTTCCATTTTAAAGAACCAACACCAACTCCAATTCTCAAAATGTCAGTCACCAACTTCTCATTAAAAAACTGCTCGGCGAACACTGGCCAAGTCACCATTGGCAAGCCCGCACTGATTCCTTCGAACGTTGAATTCCACCCACAATGAGTCACGAAACCGCCAACCGATTCATGCTCTAGAATCAGCACTTGGGGTGCCCAACCTCTTATGATCAATCCTCTATCTCTCATTCTCTCCTCAAACCCTTCTGGTAACCATTTCTCTTCATTCTCATATGCTTCATTCTTCGATTTCCTCACAACCCAGATAAATTGTTGCCCGGAAGACTCAAGGCCCATTGCGATCTCATACAGCTGAGAAGCAGGAAAGTTGGCTACACTTCCGAAACATATATAGATGACTGAATTGGGCTTCTTCGAGTTAAGCCATTTCAAGCAGTCGTGTTCATCGATGGATGCTTCTTTACCTCTCTGTGCTTTGTCTTCAATTTCCCGATTGCATAAAGAAACCGGACCAATATGCCAAGCCCTTCTCCCCAAAACGTTCCTGTAGTGATCAGCATAGTCCGGTTCAAGCTCGTAAAAACTGTTAACAATAACTCCATAGCTTTTCACCTCCGATTCCTTTACTTTCTCAACCAACTTCCCGAAATCCGACTCTGTTTCCTGCCGAGAATGCTCTGGCAATTGGGTTCTCCTCAGCTTGATTTGATGAGGAAGATTCGGGACAACAAAGGGTTCATCATCGGAGGAAACAGTCGTCTGAGGCTTGTAAAGTCTCAAACTCTCCGAAGCACACAAGGCAAAAAAGCTAATTCCATGGAAAACCAACCTCGGAATTCCGTATTTGGCTGCAGAATCGGTAGCCCAGGGGAAGAACATGTCGGCGACGAGGCAGTCGGGGCGGTGTTCTTGTAAGACTAGCTCGAGAGGGGCTTGGAGCATGGTGGTGGCCTTGAAGAATTTTGGAATCATGTCATCGGAAGTGAGTTGGTCGACGCTCTCGCAGCCTTCCGGGAGGCCGGCCTCGGCGGTGGGGAACTTGATGGTGATGATGTTGATGTCAATGCTGGCATGTTTGGCTCTTTCTATGGATTTTGTGAAGAGGTGGGCGTTGAGAGGAGTGGTGATTATGGTTGATTTTACGCCGCTGTGGGCTGCGAAGAGTTTGGCAATGTCGAGAGTTGGGATCATGTGGCCGTGAGCCATTATGGGGAAGAAGAAGACATTAAGTTGACCCATTGATTAATGGTTTTTTGTCAAAGTAGGATTCAAAGTGTTTAGAAGGGTGAGAAAATTGTGGAGATTTGAAAATGAAAGAGAGAGGGAATAAGAGGTAATTCTTGTTCAAGGACTGGTTGACAAGTGAATTATTGATTGAGTGATTAACGGTTTATATATGGAGAGAAGTAGAGGCAGGTTCATAAAACTTTTAAGAAACTTCAAAATAAAAGCATAGCAAATTGGATACTTGATTGACCTGACGTCATTGCAATCGTCATCTTTGTTCTTCAAGTTTGAAGACGGGAAGAAAGAAGGAAACTGCTAGCGAACTATGCTAAAGGTGCCTACAGTTTAGGGTTTGTGTCACTTTGATTCTTTATTTTTTAATTGTGATATATTTGATTCTGAATTTTAAATTTTGTTTCAAATAAGAATAATTGAATATATCATTGTTCAATTTTAAAGGTAAAATTATTAATTTGATAAAATACAAACTAAAATGACAAAAATAAATATCAAAAAATATTTTTAAATTTTTAAAAATTATTTTTACCCACCAAAGATAAAATTATGTAAAATTGATAAATCTTTTATATTTTTTTTATTTATTTGTTTGTTTGACTAAATTAATTTTTATTATGTATTTGAATGATGATCATGTAATGGGTGGTTGTTTTTATTTTTATTAGTTTCTATTTTTCCAACAGTCAAATATAACGACAACTTTGATATCATTATTAAACCAATCTATTAAATGAAAAAATTTAAAACTAAAAACATTTCATAAATTAAATATATCGATTACACATTAAAAGCTTAACAATCACTCATTACATGATCATTATCCAAATACATAATAAAAATTAATTTGGTTAAAAAAAAATAAATGTGTATAAAAATTTTATATAATTTTATCATTGGTGGGTGGAAATAATTCTTAAAAAATTAAAAATATTTTTTTGACATTTATTTTTGTCAAATTAGTGTATATTTTATTAAATTGACGACTTTGCCCTTGAAATTGAGTAATGGTATCTTCAATTGTCCTTATTTGGAATAAGATTTAAAATTTAGGGTCAAATGTGTCACAATTGAAAACTCAGGGATCAAAGTGACATAATCCTCGAACTATAAGGACTGTTAGTGTAATTTGTCATTTTTTCCAAAAAAATTACTAAAAACTTATTTGATTGTCCCAAAATTATATATTTGATTTTGTTATTGAGCCAAATAAAATAAAATTGAATGTATATTTAGCTTTGGTTGTTAACCTTAAAAAAAAGGATAAATTACAAATACACCCCCTATAAATTGTCCCCTGTGGTTTGAAAAATTATAAATACCTTCCTGTCAGAATTTTTTATTTAACAGAATTAATTGAAAAAGTGAAATTTCTATCTGTTCACCTATACAATAATAAAATTATCTGAATTATTAATTGAAATAATTTTTTTAACATTATTAAAAAATGTTAATTAACTTGATAATTTATTAATAAAATGACCTATTTGTTATTAAATTAGAAACTTTATGGGGCATAATGTAATTTCTAGAACTACATAGGGTAATTTGTAATTTAAGTAAATCCTAGGGGGTGTGTTTGTAATTTATCCTAAAACATAAAAATAAAATAAATTAATCAGGTTATTAATTAATTAAGATTGGGAGTAGATGTGTCTACGAAAAAAATCACAAAATCTATTAGATTATAAGTTTTTTCATTGGACCATATCTTATATAAGTCTTCCAAATAAGATTTATAAATAATTTATCCTATTTATTATATCATATTATTTACAACGTAAACACAATTATTTATAATTTTTATTTGATGGACATTAAAAGAGAAACAATTTTGATCACTAAGAGTGAATGTGAAATAATGGTGATATTACATATATTAATTAACATATATACTAGTGTATCATTTAGTGTTATATTATTATTACTGATTCTATCTATTATATAAATTATAAATACCTAAAATTTCTAAAATTGTGCTACATCATCTGTTAATATATTAATTAGTACATTAATTAATATTGTTGGCAACATATTTTGTATAAGTCAATTACAATTTAACGCGTGGCAAAATAAGGACAATACGGAAAGACTATTCAAGTTTTCGATCGTGATCGTACACGTGGCAGTTAGTATTGGTTCTTACAAGATCTGTGTAACACTGGATCAGCAAAGAGATGCAAAGTGATGTGGTGTCAACGGTTTCTCACATTCAAATTCAAAATCAGGAGGGAAGGCTAACTGCAAGTGATGGCATAGTAGAGCTTAACTATAAGGCAACATGATCAGCGATCATGAAGGAACGATTCGACGGTTAGAAGTGCAGTTCGATGGTCATCCTTGAGAAGTATAAATAGCATAGAAAGCCCCAGAAAAAAGCCCCTGACTCATATTCAAAAAACCCAGTTTTATTCTACTTTATTTCCTTTCCAGTTTTACATTTCCTGTTCTTTATATTTCTGTACTTTAAAATTTCTGCACTGCACTTCGTTCATAGGAGTAATTTCAAGTAGATTGTTGCTGTAAACCTCTACAAGGTTGAATTGGATCATTGTAAATTTTTCGTTTTAATGAAATTCTTCAATTGTCCTTCATTTGATTGTTGTTTGCTTAATTCTCTTAAATCAAAGCACCAGTAAAAGTCTTCTTTATTAAGGCTGAAAGAAGTAAACACAATCGTCTGATAATTGGTTAGCAATTAATTTTCTGTAAGGATTGATTGATCCTTGCTGGCACGCTCACAATTACAATAATAACTTTCGAAAGCCAAAAAGCCAACATATATTTTTGGCACGCCCGGTGGGACTAATTGAAATGGCTAGACGTAGAAGACAAACAGAAAATGAACGATTGGAAGAAGGCGTAGAAGGAGAGGTAGAAATACCTAATACAGAGGATAATGTGATAACACATCCTGTGGAGACACTAATTTTATCAGAACCTATGGTCGAACAGACCAGCACTTCAGAACAAATACCACATGTTCATAATATTAGATGAGGCCAAGGAATTGGACCATCCACTGTTCCATCTACTCAGCCAACAAATCCATGGGGTGGCCTAGTAGATGCCATGGGATAGGAGTTAATGAACACAATGGAAAGATGGGCAACATTCTTTTTGGATCGGATGAATACCCATCAACCAACAAACATAAGACATATGGAGGAATTTCAAATGTCCCTTAGCAAAGACTGGCTAAAGATAAACAGCCTATGCAAATTAATGGATATTCTAATGGTCAAACTAGTAATCAGAACTATAAAAGACCATCACCTCAGTTTTGGTATGAACCTATTTTGAGGCCTATAGCATGTCAAAATACCTCAGTACTTAACAGTGAAGCCATGCAAATTGGTAGATCTGGCCCAGTACAAGAAAATAGCATAAGAATGGTTCCAAATCCCATGTTCGAAGCCATACGTGGCACGAGGGGGTTCACTAATCCTTTATTCGAATTTATACCCGGAGGATTAGAAGGTTTTCCTACAACTGGAAGAGACACAACACTTGTTCCAGCACCTTTCACAGGTTCTTTCGTAGGACAGGCTCAAAGGGGTCACCCATACCCCCAACAGCAGCCGGAACCACAGGGACAACCAGTCCCAAATATACCACTTTATGGACCAAGAGGACCCCAGGCACAAGGTTGTCCACTAAATCCTGTGTTTATTCTTCCAGTAATGGTTCAACAGGTACAAAATATGGTCCCTAGGGACCAAATTACTGATATTGTTAGAGAGATGTGCAGACCAATGGCTCGGGGGGTTCAAACTCCTGTGTACAGGAAACCATATCCAGAATGAGTGGATAGGGTACATGAATACCCAAGAGGATTCAGGATACCAGACTTTGCCCTTTTTTATGGGAATGGAAACCAGTCAACAGTGGAGCATATTGCTAGGTTTGCTGCTCAATGTGGTGAATTTACCAATAATGATTACATGAAGTTAAGATTGTTCCCAAATTCTCTTATAGGGGCAGCCTTTGTATGGTACATTAACCTTACGCTTGGCTTCATTCAGACTTGGCAACAAATGGAAGAGGCATTTCATGCCCAATTCTTCCAAACGGAGCCAAAAGTGTCCATGGCAGATTTGGCAAGGTTGAGCCAAAGGCCTGATGAAAAGGCTGCTCAATTTATTGCCAGATTTAAAAGAGCACGAAACAAATGTAGGGTCATCGTACCAGAGCCAGAATTCGTGAGATTGGCTTAAAATGGCTTAGAGTTTAGGCTTCGAAAGAAGTTTGACTCAACTGAGTTTAGAGACTTAGTGAAACTAACTAATAAGGTGTCTAGGTATGAAACATTACTAGAGGAAGAACAAGATCGAAATAATGCATCATACAAGACATATTATAGAGATCCTAATTATGAGATTGATGCAGCAGAGATTTTAGGGAAATAACCTGTGATCTGTGAGGCATTAATTCATAAGGACACAATAGTTGACCAACAGTTTAAAAATAAAAACCTTCATAGGAAATACTCTTTCGATTTAACAAAGGCAGATGACATTTTTGATCATTTGCCTGCGGCTAACTTCCTTAAGTTACCAAAAGGAGTCAAAATTCTATCTCCAGATGAACTTAAAGGAAAAGTGTATTGTAAATGGCATAATTCTTGGTCTCACTCGACTAAAAACTGTATTGTTTTTCGAGACAGGATCCAAGAACAAATTCAGAAAGGAAGTTTAAAATTCCCAGTTAAAGCAGAAAAGGCCATGGGGATCGACAGTAATCCATTCCCAAAAGTTGGAGATAGTACAGCTAATGTTGTTGTACTAGACTTCCAGAATTTATCTTTGAAGGAATTAGAAAAGGTCAATGTGCAAATGCATGTTGCCAGTCAGACTACTGTCAAGAAAGACACTAGAAGTTCACCAGTTGTTGGTCAAGGCTTTATAGGTCAGGAAAAAGACTCTGATGAGGAAGCACTGGATGATGACTCTTTAGAGCAGCAGTTATCCAAAGAATGTGTCCCAGGTGTAGGTTGAGCTATAAGTGGCTGAAAGGGCTTCCAATTGATGGGAAGCAATACTACAGGGATGTGCAGAGACGTCCTAAGCCAACTAGTGCTCACAACAAAAGGCCATATCCAACTAGTCCTAGGCAGCAGCCAATCATGGATGGATCAGTAGCTACTAGAATGTAATCCAAGGGTAAGAGACCTTTACATAAGTCCAGACCTCCCAACTATTACAGAATGGAAGGCAATCGTCCTAAAAGAAAGACTAAAGTAGGTTCAAGTTATAGGAGCAAAGCCAGAAATTGACCCCCTAGACCAGCCTCACACAAGATGGAAAGTGACCACCTTCATGGAAGGCCTGAATTAGGCCCAAAACAAGGAGTCAGGACTAAGCAATGGCATTCACAGACAGCTTCAAAACTGGCTTCGAAGGAAGAAAGAGACAGCTCAACGATTGAGTTGATGTGGATCATGGGTACCTGGAGTCCCAGATTGGTTTGTCATGCTGAACAAACCTAGGGAGATACCTGCCCAAAGAAATGCTATTGGAGATCAGGGTAGGATGGTTAAACCTCCCCTGGTGGCCCCAAATAATTGGGTGTTACTAAAGCACCCAAAAACAAAGGAACCAAACATGGTCCCAGTAATTTCTAGATCACAAAGGAGGAAGATCCAGCGTAGGTACACTCAGTACCAGAAAGACCTGAAAGAAAATGGAGAAAGCTCTTCATTGGTCCAAACAGAGGGGCAGACAGAAGGAAAGAAAAATCCAAAGTCAGACTATAGTCCAAAATCAACTCTACAAGACAAAATGGGTTGCAGCAGAGAACAGTTGGCCAAAGTTCACTCTGAACTAAAAGCCAAAGAGAGGTCCAGTTTAGCAGGATTGGAGAAGGCTTTAATGGAGAGTGATAGCGAGACAGAATAAGAAGTTAGCCTAGGCCAAAAGAAAGAAATGGTTGAGGAAGAAATGTTCGAAACCTTCATGGCTGAACAGACATTTTGGTTGAAAAGCCAGCAAAAGCAGACCATTCGAAGGAGTTTGTTAGTAATGAAATGCCAGAATGCAGCATAGAAGATGCTTCTGAAATAGTTGAACAAGGTGGCCAAGATGAGAAACAGGCACAACCAGTCATCTAATTTGGCTCGTTTCCTCCAGTATCAGTGAATATGGTACATATACTACCACATGAATTCCAAACTAGAGATGAGAACCAAGAGGGTCAAGAAATTGACCTAATTCCAGTCTCTAGTGAAGACTCACAAGTGAGTATGGTGCAAAATGAATCCGAAATGGCTACCCCAATGGAAACTGAATACGAGAGTGAAGAAGAGGTGAGTATTAACCTCTCATATCCTTTTGAGTATCCCACGACATCTATGACACAACATGTCAAACCTTTATATATCAAGGCCTTCTTCGATGGGATACAATTGAACCGAGTCTTGGTGGATAATGGGGCAGCAGTGAACCTGCTTCCAAAATCTTCCTTAAGGAAACTAGGAAAAAGGAACCCATTAATCCCAATCAGCACAACCATTGCTGGCTTTGCTGGTGACAAACAGATGGCTCAGGGAATTTTGCCCATCAACCTGAGTGTGGGAACCAGGGATTGCATAACGACATTCTACGTTATCGACAACAATGCTAAGTACAATGCTTTACTTGGTAGAGATTGGATTCACACTAACAAGTGTGTGCCTTCCTCTCTGCATCAGAAAATAATGATGGCCTTGGGCAATGGAGAGACAGGGGAAATCGATGTAGATCCTCAACCCTTTATAGCTTGTGCAGACTTCGCAGAGGCCAAATTGTATATTGAAGGAGTGACACCACTCAATACACTGAGAAAGCCCGATGGATCAGTCGAAGTAACGGCTGGTGAGGAATTGGCGCACCTGAAGCACTTAGTCCAGGAAAGTGCTGATGAAGAGTTTGTCGTTAAGGATGACAATGATGCCTGGTTATAGGCCAAGAGATGAAACCCAAGAAGCCAGGTCTTTGGCTCTAATTAAGTTCTTAGTATTTGATGTAAAATCAATAGTCCAGAAGGTGCAAAGGCAAGAAAGAGAAACCATGATAATTGGCTGTAAGCAGGAGCAGCAACAGGCCAGGGTTTTGGCCCTTGATAAATACTGTGCATTGGACATTGAAACAAAAGTCCAGGAGATACAGGAAGAAAAAGCATTATGGACAGACTTTGTCTATGAGGATGAGGGTAAAGATGTTGAATCAAAGAAGCTGGAAGTAGAACAAAGTAAGAAGATTGCTTCGAAGGTAGAAGGAATCAAAGAAGGAGCTTCAGTAAGTTCTTAGATACAAGACCCCTTGGAAGAAGTAAATTTAAGGGAAGGTTCTATACAACAGCCCACCTATATAAGTGCTTGGTTGAATGCTCTTGACAGGGACCAGTTGTTGGTTGTTTTGAAGAAATATAAAGATTGTTTTGCAAGTCAGGACTAAGCAATGGCATTCACAGACAGCTTCAAAACTGGCTTCGAAGGAAGAAAGAGACAGCTCAACGATTGAGTTGATGTGGATCATGGGTACCTGGAGTCCCAGATTGGTTTGTCATGCTGAACAAACCTAGGGAGATACCTGCCCAAAGAAATGCTATTGGAGATCAGGGTAGGATGGTTAAACCTCCCCTGGTGGCCCCAAATAATTGGGTGTTACTAAAGCATCCAAAAACAATGAGGGGAAGAATTGGCAAATGGATACTAGCTTTATCAAAATTTTATCTAGAATATGTTTCCCAAAAGGCAGTGAAAGGACAAGTTTTAACTAATTTTTTGGCAGACCATCCATGTCAAACAAAAAGCCAAGAGATAATGGAACTTGGTATGGCTAGTGTTAAACCATGGCAAATGTGGTTCGATGGATCAAAAGCCAATGATCTGATTGGAATTGGTTTGGTAATTAAGTCACCACAAGGAATAGAAACCACACATGATTTCATAGTGGATGAAATTACTTGTTCTAATAATCAAGTTGAATATGAAGCCTTAATAATGGGACTGGAAATACTTATTGGATTACAAGCTCATGCAGTTGACATATTTGGAGATTCTCAGTTGGTAGTTAACCAAGTGAAAGGGATTTTCAAATGTCAAAGTGTAAGCATGTTGTCATACTATGTTGTTGCATTCCATCTGCATTCTCAATTTCAAATAGCAAATGTAACTCATGTCCCATGGTTCTTGAATAATAAAGCTAATGATATGGCTCAGAAAGTTTCGAATTTCAAGAGAATAGATAATACTCAAATGGACATAAGCCAAACAACATATCAGAAATTAATATCACCCTTAAATAAAAGGAATGTGGTCTTGGAATTCAATCATAATGACTTACAAGAACAAGATTGGAGGTATCCAATAATGCAGTATTTGGCTGCCCCATCTTCGAAGGCCAGTAGAAAATTTAAATTGCGGTCTATGCAATACATGATGTATGGTAATGCTCTCTACAAAAGGGGGGGCGATGGTTTATTGTTGGAATATTTAGGTCCAAAAGAAGCATTGACAGCTATGACTGAGGTTCATGAAGGCATCTGTGGTTCTCATCAGCCTGGTGTGAAGATGAGATGGTTGCTTCGAAGGCATTCCTACTATTGGCCAACTATCCTTAAAGACTGCATAGAATACGCAAGAGGTTGCCAGGCATGCCAAAAGCATGGCACAATAAGGCATGTGCCCATAACTGACCTGCATGCAATTGTGAAGCCTTGGCCATTTAGAGGATGAGCCATGGATATGATGGAGAAAATACACCCACCCTCTTTGAAGTATCACTATTTCATTTTAGTGGCCACTAATTACTTCACTAAGTGGGTCGAAGCTAAGCCTTACAAGGCTGTAAACCAGACTGAGGTCATTAGATTCATTAAGGATTTAATCCATAGATTTGGTATCCCATAGATTATAACTGTTGATAATGGGGGAAAATGGTAAAGTCTTTTGTGGCAGAGTTTGGAATTAGCCTTGTTAATTCCACCCCCTATTATACACAAGCCAATGGTCAAGCTGAATTATCCAATAAGTTTTTGAAAAAAAGAATACAAAAAGTTGTGGAAGACAATCCTAGGGATTGGCATAACTTATTGTTGGATGTATTGTGGGCTTATAGAACCTCTCCAAGGTCAAGTACAGGAATCATTCCTTATGCCTTAGTATATGGGCATGATGCAGTGCTACCTGTGGAAATTAATATTAAGTCCTTGAGGGTGAGATGCCAAAACCAGTTAGATCTTGAGTAATACCATCAGAGTATGTGCTTGGAGTTAGAAAGTATAGATGAAGTTAGAATTCTGGCATTAAATAGCATTATTTTTTAAAAGAAGAAAGCAGCCAAAAACTATAATAAGAAAGTCAAACACATTGGCTTTGATGAAAGTGATTTGGTATGGAAGACAATACTCCCAATAGGGATTAAAAACCATAAGATTGGCAAATGGTCACCTAACTGGGAAGAACCATATCAAGTTCATAGAGTCTTGCCTTTTAGAGCATACCATTTGAGAAATTTGAATGGATATGTACGTCCTAAAAAAATTAATGGCAGATATTTGAAGTCTTATTATCCAACCGTGTGAAAAACACAAGGAATATAATAAGTGCTAAACAAAAGAACATGAGAACACTTCAATGGTAAATAAGAATTTATTTCATAAAGAGTGAAATACATGTAGCCATAGATTGGCCCAAAAGTCAGTACAGCGTTTAAATTATTCTTTTCCAATAGATGTTATACTCTTGACGGATGGAAACAATTGAATGGCTGTAGTCATTTCTTGCTTTCGATCAGCTAGCTCTTGATTAGTGATTTGCAGCTTGGTAGTAGTCTGATTCAAAGCTTGGTTAACTGTTGATAATTCTTCCTCAAGTTGAGCCTTCTTTTCCAACAGTTGAGCTTGAAATTGGGAGACAAAGGAATGTTGTTCTTTCAGTTCTGACACTTCAACATGAACTTTAGAAACAAAACTCTAATCTCTCAATAACTTCTCCTCTGCAGCCTTAGCAGCATGACCGATGTTGATGTAAAAATCTATGGTGGCTGCTGCCTGAGATAAATGACTTGATACAGTCACGCTGGATTGTTCAATAATCTTGCAGCACTGAAGGAAGCCATCTTTGATTATAGGCCTTTGTAAGGCTTCGAAAGGAATCCTTGAAAAAGATGCCAGCAACTCCAGACAGCTGTCCAAGTCTATCGAAGGCAAGGAAGTCTTACCACTGGAGGAGGAGTTCTCAAAAATTTCTAGCAAAGAATCAGCTAGAACCAATGGCTCAGTCTCATTACTAATCATTGGAAAAGTGGAAGGTATGTCAAAAAGACTAGCCAATCTAGCCTCAAAAATATGCACCTCATCCATTGACATGGAAGGTGCAGAAAGAGCTCTAGTAGAAGGAAGAAATGACTGCATAGGAATTGGAGGAGAAGGTGGAGTATCCTTAGTAGTTTCTATAGTTTTTGCCACCAGTTGGTCAAGAGAAGAAGGACTGGAGCTAGGCAAAGGTAATGGAAGATGGATTGGAGAGCTACCAGTACCCTCAATGTGAGAGTCAGCTACCATCAAAGATGAAGTAGCAGCTGGAATTTCCTTAAGAAGATGAGGAGAAACAGTGCTCGAGGGAGAATAAGATTGAGTAAAATCAATAGACAAATGAGGGAGGAATGGAGTTAAGCCAAAGGGAAAAGGAGCAGGAATACTTGGCCGCAAGGAGGGTACGGAGCATATAGGCCTAGAAAGTGGGAGTATTATCTGAATAGACTTCACATTTTGCGATTGATTAACTTCGACTGAAACTGTGGGAGTCCTTATTTAGAGAATAGGCTCAATAGTGGTTGCTACAAAAGAAGAAATACAAAGTAATGTCAAGTCTTAATGTCAAGAATTTGACAAGAGAATGAAAGAATAGAGGCATGAAAGAAGTTACTTATTTCAGAAGTGATAGCAATGATAGGAGAGCTACGAAGGGAATAATGCTCAGCAATGTGCTACCTTCTCGCAGTTTTCCTTTGGATTGCATCAGCAGCAGCTTCATCTCTTAATAGTTACTGCTGTCGCCTCTTCTCTGCTCTTTGAAAAATAATTATTTCTTTGGAATGTTCCTCCTTTACTACTTTGGCAGCCGCCTCATGAGTGGGGTCTTCGACCAAATCAGAAGGAGAGATAGTCATATTCTTTCTCTTTTTTCTCAGTAATGGTATTTCCTGCTCTTTCTCAATCTCTCTCTTTTCTCAATCTCTCTCTCTTCAATCTGGGATTCAAACTCTTCAGGAGTGAGTTCTTTTTCTACTGCTTTGGCAGCTGCCTTATGAGTAGGGTCTTCGACCAAATCAGAAGGAGAGACAGTCATCTTTTTTCTCTTTGTTCTCTGTAATGGTATTTCCTGCTCTTTCTCAATCTCTCTCTTCAGTCTGAGATTCAGATTCTTCAGGAGTGAGTATTAACTTCATTTTCTTTTTCTGCTGTTGTTTGTCTTTAAGAGTAGCTAGAGTTTCAGCTCTCTTAGGAGATTCTTCTTGTGGAGACCCTATACCAAGAGGTATGAATGTAAAGGAAACAAACAAAAGAGTCTAAAAGAAAAGAAACCTGGAAATACTTACCATTTTTCGAAGCAGCTATGGAAAGAGAGGGAAGGTTCTCGACTGTTGTTGGTTTAGCCTTAGAAGGCATTCCTAACCCTATTAGTAAATCATGAGGGTGTATTGCTAGGCGCACTTCCATATTGGTTGTCCACCAGTTTTGAAATCTTTTCAAAGCCAAGTTAGAGGGAAGGAATGGGACAAATTTGAACTCACTCAAATCTTTCAACAGTTTAAATGTTGCCTCTTCTAGTTTTGATTTGGGTACTCTCGGGTCTCTGGCTGTAAGATGGACATTCGAGAGGCTGCAAAGTGGAATAGGAATCCCTTGAGTACACCCAAATTGCCTGGCAAACTGAGAAGGGCAGTATACCTCAGATATACACTAATAACTCGAGGGTTTAAAGTACCTATGAACAGCTCCCTCGGTAACAAAATGGAAGCCCACATATCTTTGTGGGGTGGGATGGAACACTCTTTATCAGCCAAGAATGTTTGCAGCCAAGCTGGTCCTTTGTTGGCATCAAAGGGGCAGAAGAAGGTGGCAGATGAAAAAATAGGAAGTTGATGGAAAAATGTGAGGTAATAGGCAAAGGAAGCAGGATAAAGAACAATTCTAGCATATTTTTTCCCATAAGTGCTAGGATCTTGAACTAGGAATTTTAAGCATTTGGAATGCAAATCAGTAAAGTAAGCAAAGAGCCAGAGTTGGAGCACCCAAAAGGGACCTCCTAGGTTGATATCAAGAGGTTTCTCACAAAATTGGGAGCAGGCTCTATAAACATGGCCTAAGAAATAAGGGGCCAAGGCTATGCGTTTCTTCAAAACAAGGGCCGTCGCAAGTAGGGCAAACTCAGGCATGATCCGCTGAGATGATGTACAAAAGAGAAATTTACACAACCAGTATAAAATAAAGGAAAAGAGTTCTCTATCTCTCACGGGGCCTTCCCTTTTATTTTAAGCCTTTACAAAATCACTGTAGGAGGAATTTAAGGATGGAAAGGAAAACTTAACAGAAAGGTCCGGGTAACTGGGTGTAAAAGGAATACCAAGTGGTGAAAGCCCTAGGAGATGGAAGATATCAAGAATAGTGGGGGCCATCATGCCACACCGAAACTGAAAAAAATTAAAAGCCATATTCCAAAAGCAAAGAGCAGCAGAGATCAAAAAATGGTCTTTAGGAATGATAAACCTGGGAAGACGAAGGGCGTCGAGAATACAGAGTTCTTGCAGGTCACATTCTCTTGCAGGCACAACTCTGTCATGCCATTCCTCCCACTCAGCCCTCAATGTCGGCCAACAACGGTGAGGTCAGGTCATTCTCCAATTTCCCCAGTTGAGCCCCCATTCATAGAGAAGAAAGTGGTCCTCCAAGCGAGGGTATAAAGCTGGAAGTTGAGCGGGAGCTTCTCAAAAGATGGGACCTAAGACATATTCTTGTTTATCACTATAGCGAGGAACAAAAAGGTGTCCGTCTACGGCACTTGACCCATCAGCTATAAGCAGCAAGGAAGAGAGGGTTAATAGACGGGAAGGGTTTGTGTGTTGAGCAAACAAGTGATTTCAGGGCACGAAATAAAAGGGTTCTAAAAAACCTTTGTGTCTGGAAAATATATCGCGTAATTCGTAAAGAAGTACTAAAAGTACAGATACAAAGAGTTTCCTTCAATATTGATACTTTTGGAGGGAAACACATCTCAAATGCTGATGTCAGCTTCGAAATAAAATATTTGGCTTCGAAACCAGATTTTGGCGATAAAGTCAAATAACAACGGCTTCGAAACTGAAAAGTCGGCTTCGAAGCATATTCCACACCTAAGGATGTAAGAATGCTCAAGTATTTGTTTACTTCAAAGGGATTAAAGACCTGTTTTAAGTTTCTTAATAAGAGTAATATCATTCGAAGCAAAACTTGAGATCCCTTAAGGATGGGAATTGTTGTTCAAAGTATCAAAACCAATAGTTGGTTTGATAATATACAGAAAAGATTGCTTTTTCGGACTAAAACAGTGCATCCCTCGAGAAGGGCTTCCATATTTTTGAAAGTATGGACTGTTGTTCGAAGCAAAAATAGTCAATTTAAAACTGATTGATCATACTAACCATGACCATATGTTGGATATGATTAAAACAAGCTTTAAGGGACAAGGTTGTTAAATTCGAAGCACTAATTCTAAATGGAAATCAGCAAAAAATTGTCAACTGTATTCCATGAATTGGAAAAATTCAGGTTGGTTTTTCAGTGTTTCATTTGAGATGATTGAATCCAGATTCGAAGGATAAGATTGTGGAGTTCGAAGCCCTAAATTTGCTTATAAAGACAAATAGAGATAAATTCAAACCATGCCAAACAAAGAGAAAAGTCTTAGCTATATTGAAACAAAAGCAATTACATCAAAAGGCCCTCATTGAGTACAAATTCGAGTTTATAAAAGTAAGGAATAGAATAAATAACAAGATCATGGAATTTAGTCCAGCTATGGTCAATAAATTTCTGTTCCTTTTTTATTCTATCCTCTATTTTCTCCAGGTTTTGCTGCTGAAGTTAATGTGCTCTTACTTGATAAAAGAGTTCTTCAGCCTTTATTTCGAACGCTGTTTCTTTGAACCCTTGTTCCACCTCGTCCATATCCAAGTCATCCCAGTACGCTGAGTCTTTATTCTTGAAATCATCGTATTCTTCGATGAGGTTCTCTGCTTCGTACTGGGTATGAATTCGAAGAGATGAAAGTTAGTTCAAAGATTGGGTGGTGGCCACAGAAGTCTGGTGCCAATGGAGAAGCAACGGGAGTTAGTCCAAAAACATTTGGAGTTCTGCTTGGACGATGAGGTTGAGGACGTGACCCCGAGTCATAATGTCACAAGCCCATCGAAGGTTCTTGAGAGGGATATCGTCTTCAAGAACATTGAAAGGCCAGTGAGAAAAGGCCGCAAGCAGAAGTTGGGCTTGCTTTCGCTGAGCCGGAGTAGGAGAAGGTTGGTGGGGGCTTATAAGGAGGAAAAACCTTGTCCACAGAAAGGGTAAGCCTCAATCTCTTTGCCCAGCAGGGATTTTGCGGAGGATGAAGTATAGAGGCTTCCATTTCCAAAGAAGGAGGAAACTGAGGGGCATTAACACAATCAAGCCAGTTAGAAGAGCAAAGCTTCGCCTTCTGGACTAAAAACGATGGGTTATACCCTTGTACCTCTTCTGGGCATCGGGTAGCTTGTACTGTCTTTGTAGGCATGGAGGATGTGTACCATGCTACAAACAGATTATCTTCTAAACTGCGTCGGCGGTCGATGGGCACGTAAGGATAAACCACCGAACTTTGAGCATCAGAAAGGAATTCTAGAGGATTAGTGAACTCGACAAAGTGATGATTAACTCGCTCCTTTAACTCACATGCCTCAGGTTTCGACCAGCTTCTCCAACCAGAAGCCTCAGAGGAAGAAGAAGCCACAACCTCATCCCATCCAGAAGATTGTGGATTAGAAGAAGAACTTCCCACGTCCATATTTGCAAATTTCTGAATCAAAGGATTGTGGACAGTGTGTTCGTAGTCCAAGTGTTGATAATTTGCAGAAGCTTCCATGACTTGAATATAGAAAGGTGGGTAAAGGTGGCTAATCAATGCATAAAGATTCTTTCGAGGACGAACGGTATTATCAAACAACTCTTAATATGCTTGATCGAGATAAGAAAAGGTCTGTTTATCCATTGAATTGGACTTTTCGAATACTGAGATAGTGAGTTTGTTTAAGGGATCAAAGAGGAGTTAATGCAAAGGTTCATCAATGAATGACGATTGTGTTTCTAAAAATGCAAAGCCCATGCACGTTCTAAAACATGGATAAAAGACCTTGATCCACTAATATCACCAAGTACTGGGTATATTAGTGCAGGGGGTAATGTTGGCTACATATTTTGTATAAGCCAATTACAATTCAACGCGTGGAAAAATAAAGGCAATACAGAAAGACTATTCAAGTTTTCGATCATGATCGTACACGTGGCCGTTAGTATTGGTTCTTACAAGATCTGCGTAGCACTGGATCAACAAAGAGATGGAAAGTGATGTGGCTTCAACGGTTACTCACATTCAAATTCAAAATCAAGAGGGAAGCCTAACTGCAAGTGATGGCATAGTAGAGCTAACTATAAGGCAACATGATCAACGATCATGGAGGAACGATTCGACGGTTAGAAGTGCAGTTCGATGGTCATCTTTGAGAAGTATAAATAGCAGAGAAGGCCAAAAAAAATCCCTAAACTCAGATCCAAAAAACCCAGTTTTATTCTACTTTATTTCCTTTCCAGTTTTACATTTCCTGTACTTTAAAATTCCTGCACTGCACTTCGTTCATAAGAATAGTTTTAAGTAGATTGTTGTTGTAAACCTCTACGAGGCTGAATTGGATCATTGTAAGTTTTTCATTTTAATGAAATGCTTCAATTGTTCTTCATTTGATTGTTATTTGCTTAATTCTCCTAAATCAAGCTACCAGTAAAAGTCCTCTTTATTGAGGCTGAAAGAACTAAAACACAATCGTCTGATAATTGGTTGGCAATTAATTTTCTGTAAGTATTTATTGATCCTTTCTGGCACGCTCACAATTACAATAATAACCTTCGAAAGTCAAAAAGCCAACAAATACATATAACATTATTCGTGAAATAAAATCACAACTCATGAGTTAGACCCTCTAATTCAATTACTATACTCCAGAGAAACTTCTTTCAATATGAAAATACAAATGAATGTTATTTGATACATATTTCTATAGGCTCTCTGTCATACTTGTATCTTTTTATACTAATTCATATTCTTTTTGTGAGTTTAAATTTAGATTCACATTGATGATCTGAATCGTCTATTTTATAAGTTTCATAATAAAAGTCATCCACACAAATAATCAATTTCATCAGATATCTATAAATTCAAGAACAAATCACATTTTATTCTATAAAATGAATAGCAAATAGGATTCTAAATTTAAACCATTCATTTTATAAAATAAAACGTGAAAATCCTAAGTGATTCGTGATTAGATCAAGATTAAAATATTCCAAATCCCAAGTATCCAAAACACACAATCTAAACCAACAAGAACTTACGAAAGTGATTTAGATTGTTTGTTTTTCGGAATAAACAATAAATTGACACAAATGATTTTTACATGGAAAAAATCACAATTGAAGAACCTTCAATTGTAATAAAAAACCACGGGCGAAACGTCACTAATCAATCCACTACTGAATTAAGAAAGATTACAAAGATAACACACAAATTACCTCACTCAATCAATTTGTCTTCGAATCTTCTGTAACTCTTTCACCACGCCTTCGTCTCGGAACTGATCAATCCTGAAGTTGAATCTACAACTTCACTTGTCGAATGAACGACTACGTACAGAATCAAACTCCTTTTGATACTCTACGCTTGAATCTTCGGAATCCACCGAAGAGATCTCTCTCTTGAATTTAAAGTAACCAACTCCTTGATGTATGTATCTTAGATCATGATTGAAGAACTCTTCTCAAAAACATCAAGAAAAACTCACAAAAAACCTCAGAACAAAACTTCAAACAAAACCCTAGGACTCTTGAATAAGATCTAGGAAAAAGTAGTCCTAAAAACGACCTAAATAGGTATAAATAGGAATCCTGAATCCGCGATCTCCGCTCGAGCGCCCAACATCCCGCTCGAGCGGCTTCAGCAAAAGCTGCGTGCGACAAAACAGATTTACGCTCGAGCGCTTGATGACCCGTTCGAGCGCGAAATCATACCTTCCAGTATTTTTACAGACCTGACAAAATACTGAGAGATTACAATATCCGCTCGAGCACCAATGATCCTGCTCGAGCGGGAAGAACAAAAAATACAGAAAAATTACAACTTGTTCAACCCAAAGTTTTGTACCCGGATTTGGCAAACAAGGGACCTAACAAAACGTAATTTATTTAAGTATTTATAGTTGTCCAATAAATTTAATTTTTTTATATAAATAATATTTATTAAGATTCCAAATTGATACTTATAAAAAATATATACATAAATAGATATAAAAGGATAATATAAAAGGATATGAAGTAGAGATTGTCCTGATTTGAGATTTCCCTACGAAAAATTTAGAAGACATATGACAAGTAGTGTGTTCCTCAGGTCCAACAAAAATAAAAGTTGCATTTTGTAATTTGTTAAAGAGTTAAAAATTGGCTTTTTTTTTACCACAAGATCATTTGGAAAGGTCCCTAAAAGTTACCTGTAAAATTACAATTATGCCCTCCATGTTTACATGTGTGGGTTAGGGTAAAATTCTTTGAGATGAATATTTTAGCCATGTGATGTAATAGTATAAATAAATATTAATAAAAAAGTAAAAAAATAACTTTTTACTAATTTCTCGAATGACTTTCTAAAAAAAAATTAAAAAATTAATTAAAAATCAAAAGTCAACTTTTAATCGTTTTTTTCATAACATTTCTAAAAAAAATATTGAGAGTAGACATTCCCTATAAAAATATTTTAGACCTCTAAAACAATGAGTTTATGAAATTCGAAGAAATGATGAGTATATGATGTAATATTTTGATTTTTGTTTTTTTTTTTCAATCAAATGCATATAGCTCTCTTTAAAGCTCCATCTTGAGGGGCACGTATCACTTCTCTATTCTCTGGATCTAGGCATGCCAACCCACATGATTGAGGTATTAATCAAAACATGTTTTCGAGTCAACACGCTATAGGCATGGAAAACAATTGCTCACGTACTTTTTGTTTTTGTTTTTATTTTTTCTTCTTACAAGTACGGATATATTATTTAAAATTTATTTAAAATATGAATTACTTTTTATAATTTTAAAAATTATAAATATTTTTTTATCATAATTTTTATTTAATCAAATTAATAGAAAAAATAAAATTTTTAATTTTTTTTTATTATATTTTTGATATCATTAAAAATTATTAATTTACTTAATAATTTATTAATAAAATAGGTAATTTGTTTTAGAAAGTAAGTTCAAAGCTAGTTTTTTAGTTTTTTTTTTGGACTTTTTTTTGAAAAAATGTGTAAAAAAGTAAAGAGATTGTGTGACTTAAAAAAAAAAAAATCAAAAAACTGACTTTTAATCAGCTTGCTAAAATAGGCCACAATTGGAAAATTGAAAGGACAAGATGTAATTTTTACAACTACAATGAGCAATTTGTATTCCACGCAAATTTCAAAAGTTATATTTATAATTTACCTTTTCTTTTTAATATGTCAACAACCATCATGTTATATATGCGTTCTTATTACGCTATTTTATGATATATGATATATATTTTTATGGTAAATATTACTTAATTTTTTAGTAAAATTACGACATTTTAATTCAAAAATAAAGTTACACTTTTTGTCATAATATGTAACTTTATTTTTGAATTATAAATTGTTATAATTCTACCAAAATATATTCTACAAAAATATGTAACAAGATATATATAATGTGTATCATAGAATTTCCACTAAAAAATAATTAAAATTTGATAAATCTAAATGTGTGAATTTATATTTAAATAGGGTAACGATCACACTCAAATTAATAAATTTTATAATTTTTATCTATCAAATTGTGTGCTGTTCACCGTCAACAGAATCAGATTACTTGGGGAGAGGGTAATGGAGAAACAGTCCTTCTATTGAGATTAGGTAAGTGTTGGCTATAAAAGAGAGACACCCCTATGGGTCTAAGGTATGCTTTTGAAAACGACATTTCTTTTTATGGTCTATGAATAGTCGATATCCTTTGAATGTTGACCAAATCGCATAAAAGTCATATTTTTGTTTTCTTAACAAAAAAAAAAATACTATAAATCAATGATTTTTCTCACATTTTAGTATTATTATTTATGTGAATAATTTATAATTAATTTTTTTATGTAATAAAAATAATTATTAAGTAAACAATGAAGATGAATAATGTGGGTGTTTGAGAAGTAGGTTTTTTTGTAAGTTTTTTTGGTTGTATGATATTATTGGAGAAATTTTTTTTTGTATTTGGGTATACGGTTCCGATTCGTAGCTCGAATCTGTGGCTCGAAGAAGGGTGGAGAAGAGAAGGAGAAGAGAGGGAGGAGGAGGAGGAGGACTGGAGGGGGCCGGAGGCGAGCTGCTGCTGCTGCGAGGAGCTGCGGCCGGACTGCGAGGAGCTGCGGCGAGGCTGCGACTCCTCCTCTTACCTTCTCTTCTCTCTCTCTCTCCCTCTCCCTCTTCCTCTGCGTTTCAGACCTGAAATGGAAGTAGAAGAAAAAAAAAAAAGTAAAATGCCCAAAACGACGTCGTTTTGGGCATTAGGGGCATTCGGGGGGGATAGTTTCGAGCTACGAAACATTATCCTTTATTTATATATGGTACGTGAAAATCACCTTCATGTATCATGGAAAAATATTCATTGCGTTGCCAGAGACAAGTGTCTTACTATCTAATAATAAATAATAATGATTGAATTCAAGAAGGAAGAAGTGATATGTATTAAAGTCTTTGGTTCATCAATCTTGTTAGGTTTTGTTCTTTTTTTTGGTTTTGTAACTAATTTGTCTTTTAGTGAAAAAAAAAAAACCCAACAACCAAACTTCCCAAACAGCGCCAATATATAAATGGATTAAAGATTTTAAACTCCACATAACTTAATTCCTATAAATTTAAGGAGCTAAGCATTTTGAATGAATAGATAGATTTGTTGCACACCTCTATTCTAAAGAATTATGTGATAAAACTAGAAATGATTTTTCTCTAGTTGAAATTTTAACTGGACCAAACAGTTAGGATTTTTGATCGGGAAGAAAGACTCTGATTGAAAAAAAAAAATCATTAAATGAAAAACTTTTATCCATAAGAACTTTTGAAAAATTCAATTAGATTGTATTTTTATAAACTCTTATTAATAAGAATTTTTTATTTAATGATTCTCCTTGATAAGAGATTTCAATTATATGATTCAATCCAACTTTTAACTAAAAACAAATAAAATCCGACCGCCACATTGAGACGGAGACATTCATTTACCTTGACCACGGGTGCCATACGGTGCCGCCCGCGTTGAGTAAGCTTCATTTTTTATTAGAGTAAACTCTAGGTAAAAACTCATTTTACATTTTTAATGTTGAGATCCAGTTTTATGCATTAAGTCCTACAAATATCATTATTAAAAATTAAAATGACGCATGACTGATTAAAACTAAAATAAACATGATGATTTGAAACTTTCAAAAACAAATTGAAGGAAAATTTTAAGATGGGTACCATATGTATTTTTAGATGTAATTTTTGAGTCAATGTTTATGTGTTGTTTGTTATGACACATTATGATATTAATTATGATAAAAATTTGGTTATAATTCAAAAGTTGCTTAGTTATATACCTCATATGATATTTAGTTTTAATTAATTAATTTTTTTTTTTTGATAATTATGACTCTCATAATATTAAGTGTGGGGATATATTTTCTGAGTGCCAACACGTGGCCAAGGTGACGCCGAGGTGTCAGCCGAGGTGTCACGTGTCCTGATTGTTATGCCGAAGTCATCTTGGATAGGCCGAGATTACCTCCGAAGATATCGGAATCCGAGACAAGCGGATGAGGGGCAAGAGTCCTAGAATGAGAGAAGACTTCAGTTTGTATTAAGATAAGACTCTTAGAGAGTTTATCCTAATCTTACTGGGAGTCCAATATTAGCAGTAATACTGAGTCCATAGAAGTTAGGCTTCTATTGGGACTAAGTTTATGTTAGCTATAAAAGAGAGACACCCCTATGGGTCTAAGGTATGCTTTTGATACTCAAGCTTGTGAGTTTAGCACTTGATTTATCTTTGAGAGATATACTGACTTGATCGTCGGAGTGCCCCCGAGTGGACGAACCACCGCCGGAATCTTCTCTTTCTGTTACAGGTCAGCCAGGTGCTATCTATTCTACCGGTGCTCTCTAGCTGGTTACTAAGCGGGCAGTGTGGTCAGAAAATCACTCACACAATTTGGCGCCGTCTGTGGAAAAGAAAGAAGAATAGATGGCTAATGAAAGAAGGAAGAATAGATGACCAATGACGGACAGAAGGATCAGATTGGAGACAACGCTCCTGCTGGGAGTGGGAGACCTATCAACCTTGACGTTGAAGGGGACGACCGCAACACAGAAACTCGTGACCAGAGTCACGGAGTGAAAAACGCTAGCCAGAAAGGTGACGCACCAAAGACAACAAATCGAAGCGGATACTAAAACGAAGATGACCTCCAGGTATGGAAAGATAGATACCTGCGGAGGAACGAAAACCCTTCCAGAAGGGATGCAAAGACAGGGGGCATGAGCGCTCCCAAGGAGATAACATTCAAGTATAGAAGAACTCATCCTAAGTGAGCAGATCCCGGATTCCAGACCTTGGATCCTGGATCCTAGAAGACATGATCTCGGCCTAGATGAGTAGGTCCGAGAAGAGAAGAGCTCAACCTGTTTGAGCAGATCCAAGATTCTAGCAGACAAGATCTCGGCACTTAAGTCCGAGAAGAGAAGAGCTCAGTGAGCAGATCTCAGATCCCAGAAGATAAAAAAAGAAAACACACAAGGTTAGACTACAATTAGCCAGGTAGAAGACCTTTTATAAGGTTCGCAAAGGAGTATGTGGAAGCCATGCATGGGGCAGAGAGAAGAAGAATATGTTTACCACTTGTTGAAATTCTGTGTGAATTTACAAGTTAAGTTAAACTGAAATCGTTGTTTAACACTTGTTGAAATTTGTGGACAATTTACAAGTTAAGTTAAACTGAAATCATTGTTTAACACTTGTTGAAATCTGTGGACAATTTACAAATTAAGTTAAACCGATGTGATATTTAACACTTGTTAAAATTCTGTGTGAATTTACAAGTTGAAGTTAAACTGATGTGATATTTAACACTTGTTGAAATTCTATGTGAATTTACAAATGGAAGTTAAACCGAGATGGTGTTTAACACTTGTTGAAATTCTGTGTGAATTTACAAGTTGAAGTTAAACCGAGGTCATATTTAACACTTGTTAAAATTCTATGTGAATTTACAAGATGAAGTTAAACCGAGATGATGTTTAACATTTGTTGAAATTCTGTGTGAATTTACAAGATGAAGTTAAACCGAGATGATGTTTAACACTTGTTGAAATTCTGTGTGAATTTACAAGTTGAAATTAAACCAAGGTCATATTTAACACTTGTTGAAATTCTGTGTGAATTTACAAGTTGAAGTTAAACCGATGTGATGTTTAACACTTGTTGAAATTCTGTGTGAATTTACAAGATGAAGTTAAACCGAGATGATGTTTAACACTTGTTGAAATTCTGTGTAAATTTACAAGTTGAAATTAAACCGATGTCATATTTAACACCTGTTGAAATTCTATGTGAATTTACAAGTTGAAGTTAAACCGATGTGATGTTTAACACTTGTTGAAATTCTGTGTGAATTTACAAGTTGAAGTTAAACCGAGGTCATATTTAACACTTATTGAAATTGTGTGTGAATTTACAACTTGAAGTTAAACCGATGTGATATTAAACACTTTTTGAAATTCTGTGTAAATTTACAAGATTGAAGTTAAACCGAGGTCGTATCGGAAGAAGATTGGTTTAAACACTTGTTGAAATTCTATGTGAATTTACAAGTTATAGTTAAACCGAGGTCGTATCGAAAGGAAAATGGTTAAACACTTGTTGAAAATTTTGAGAAAAATTTACAAGCTGAAGTTAAGCCGAGGTTATGATAAAGGATAATGGTTAAAACACTTATTGAAATTTTGGAGAAAAAATTACAAGTTAAAGTCAAGCTCAAGCAATATCTGCGTACTTGCCGAGACTACCAGGTTGTCAAAACTTGAAATATGGAAAACTGAAGTCTTGATAGAAGACATTGAGAAAGTGACAAGTCCTAAGCAACACTTGTGAAAATATTTGTTACAATATTTTCAAGTGTTAGGACAAGGTTGAGATAAGCAAGATTAGAAGTTGTGACAGAAGGATTTTACTCGAAAAGATTGCACAGTCAAGGTGTACTTTGAAGACATGCAAATTGTTCTAAGTATAGAATCATACAAGAGCAGAAAAAAGAAGACATTCATTCAAAGAAGAAATTAGAGAAATGCATTTAAAGAAGAAAGAAGGCACTTCAGCTTGAATATTGAAAAATAAATTATTCAGACTATAAAAATAGCACGTCGACCGGATTAAAAAGCATACAAAGAAGGACAAAGTACAAAGTACAAGGTACAAGGAGTAAAAGAAGGAAACAAAACTACTCGGCATCAATGGCAGGATATAGAAGACAGTTGGGAAGACTTCTTAGCAGCCTTCTCGGCCTCGAGCTCAGCATTGATCTCCCGAAGAGTTTGATCAAAGCTCTTTTCGGCGATTGGCACCTCGGAGTTTGAAGGCAAGGATTGAAAGCAAGAATCTAGAAAAAGACACAGAAAACAGAAACAAGAATGTAATTCGTAATCAAGAATGGTGATGAAGCTATCAGGAAATCAAGACAAAAAGATTGCACAGGTGTGTCAAGTCAAGAACAGTGGCAGAAATCAACAGATGTGTGAACAGTGTGTATTCAAGAAAATGATTTGGAAACAACGGGTAAAACATCAATGGTGATTAACAATGAAGCAAAGCTTTTTGGAAAGCAACAAGAAATAAAATCAGGAGGAACAGTGGCTTACCAGAAAGATGGAAACCGGAATAAGAATTGCCGAAATCTGACGACGGATGTGAAAATGACAAAATGACGTAAGCTTCACCGGAGAAGAGCAATGAAAATAGTTGCAGAGCTTGAAAGCTTGGAACAATGACAAATTTAAGCAAAAGAGCTAGAAAGAGAAAAAGCCAGAGGATTGAATGAAAAAAGAGAAAAATCAAAGTCAAGAAGATGACAAAGTTCAAGAATAAAGTCAAGTGCACAGGCACTAAGTAAGTATGTGAAGAACAAGAAAGTAATAACCCAGACACGATGCTAGCAACAGAAAGCGGATATGGCAAGAACAGTGCCAGGCGTTCAAACAATTCAAAACTTGAAGACAGACGAAAATAGAAGGCAACAGATGGAAAGTAAACAGATTCAGAAGAGTTATGGAAGATTGAGCTTAATAAAAGAATTTATGAACCTACCAAGAGAAATGAACGCCGATATGAAGATCGCCGGAGTCAAATAAAGAACTTGATCGTCGGAACGTGCTCCGAGTGGACGAACCCCGCCGGGGA
>NW_021026530.1:503217-521079 GCF_004153795.1 Camellia sinensis
CCGGAATTTTCTCTTTCTGTTGCAGGTCAGCCAGGTGCCATCTATTCTACCAGTGCTCTCCAGCTGGTTACTAAGCGGGCAGTGTGGTCAGAAAATCACTCACACATTAAGTTGTATTATTTGTGATAATCAAATTTACAAATAACATAACTTGCATAATGAGAGTATGTACCATATTATTTCTACAAATTGAAAAAGGTTTATAATACCTAAAAATTACCAAGAATTTTGTGCTTGTTTGGCATATTTTATAAAAGACAAAAAGTCAAAAAATTATTAAAAAGCCTAAAATTTATCACTATTTACAAAAAAAAAAAAAAAAAAAAAAAAATAAACTAATTTACATAGGCGGGTGTACAAAAAAAAGTACAAGCCAACTTTGTATTAAAGTGATGGTACAATCTGAAGTGATGGTACAAATTTACATAGGCGGGTACACAAAAAATTTACACAGGACGATGTTGTTCAGCCCGTGAGGGCCAATCACGGTTCCCATTTTGATAATCTGAACCGTGCAATGTGTAGAACTCATCGAGTACTATACGCTTGTAAAAAATTACTTTGATCGGATATCGATAGCTATATGATCAAATTAGTTTTGTATAAAAAAAAAGGACGGTGAACAAATTTATAGTTGACAACAAACTGATCCAATGAGATAGTTATCGATATCCGATCAACGTGACTTTTTACAAGCATATAGTACTCGACGAGTTCTACATATTAAACGGTTCATATTATCAAAACGGAACACGTGGTAGGCCCCCACAAACCAAACAACACCGTCCAGTTCAATCTCGAACTGGAGGCAAACTGCTCCTATATATCTTCTAAAGTATGCTGCCCAGCCCACCACACAACTTCAACGCTCTATACTGGCTTCCTAAACAATCACTGTCGGTACGCATAGGGCATTAAGAGTAATACGGTAATTTTGCTATTTTATACAATATTTTAATATATATTTTTTCGTAAAAAATTAAAAAGTTATCCAAAATAACCATATTTTTGCCTCTACTTTTTTATATAAAAAATCAAAAAATACACTTATATAGTTCATCCCAATTAAGTTTCAAATCATTGGGTTTCAAGTTGGGCTTCTAGTTCATGTAATGAATAAGGCTCCATTATACTATCCACCAATAAGTATATGGGATCTTTTGGGAAGAAAAAAAAAAAACTAGTTTTTAACTTTTTATTCATTTTGGGTCACATTACTTTTCATATTTTTTACTCATAAAAAGACAAAATAGACTAAAAAAGTCAAAAAAATTAACTTTTTACCAACTTTTCAAACCACCATTATATATTTTTTAATTTTAAATAATTATAAATTTATATTCTAACTTTTAATCATTATATGTGTAATAGAGATTATCAAAATTCTTATTGAGAAATGTGTCCAATCATGACTTACATTTAATTGAAACTTCCCAATTTCTACCAAAATTAGCTTCAATTCAAAAATATATTATCAAAACTCTAATAAATTTCAAATTAGACCTATCCATCTTGTTAATTGAGTAATTATTGTTGGCTACATATTTTGTATAAACCAATTACAATTCAACGCGTGGCAGAATAAGAGCAATACGGCAAGACTATTCAAGTCTTTAATCATAATCACACACGTGGCAGTCAGCATTTGTTATAATGGATTTGCGTAACACTGGATTGGCAAAGGGATTTAAGATGACGTGGTTTCAACGGTTACTCACATTTAAATTCAAAATCATGAGGGAAACCTAACTGCAGGTATTAGCATAGTGGAGCTAACTATAAGGCAACATGATCAGCGATCATGGAGGAGCATTTCAACAGTTAGAAATGCAGTTCGATGGTTATCCTTGAGAAGTATAAATAGCAGAGAAGGCCCTAGAAAAAGCTCCCAGACTCAGATCCAGAAAACCATTTTTAGCAACTTTATTTCTTTTCCAGTTTTTACATTTCATGTTCTTTACATTGCTGTACTTTAAAATTCATGCACTGCACTTCGTTCATAGGAGTAGTTTCAAATAGATTGTTGCTGTAAACCTCTACGAGGCTAGATTGGATCATTGTAAGTCTTTCATTTTTACTTAATGAAATGCTGCAATTGTTCTTCATTTAATCATTGTCAGTTAATTTTCCTAAGTAAAGTCACCAATAAAAGCCCTCTTCATTGAGACTGAAAGAACTAAAACACAATCGTTTGATAATTGGTTGGCAATTAATATTCTGTAAGGACTGATTGATCCTTGCTAGAACGCTCACAATTACAATAATAACCTTCGAAAGCCAAAAAAGCCAACATATATTTTTGGCACACCCGGTGGGACTAATTTAAATGGCTGAACGTAGGAGACAAGGAGAAAAAGAACGCTTGGAAGAAGGCGTGGAAGGAGAGGTAGAAATGCCCAATCTAGAGGATAATGTGATAACACATCCTGTGGAAACACCCATTTTATCAGAACCTATGGTCGAATAGACCAGCACTTCGGAACAAGTACCACATGTTCATAATATTGGACGAGGCCAAAGAATTGGACCATCCACTATTCTATCTACTCAGCCAATGAATCCATGGGGTGGCCTAGTAAATGCCATGGGATAGCAGTTAATGAAAACAATGGAAAGGTGGGCAAATCCTGTGTTTGTTCCTCCAGTAGTAGTTCAACAAACACAAAATATGGTCCCTAGGGACCAAATTGCTGACATTGTTAGAGAGATGTGTGGAACAATGACTCGGGGGGTTCAGACTCCTATGTACAGGAAACCGTACCCAGAATGGGTAGATAGAGTACATGAATGCCCAAGAGGTTTCAGGATACCAGATTTTGCCCTTTTTTATGGAAATGGAAACCAGTCAACGGTTGAGCATATTGCTAAGTTCGCGACTCAGTGCGGTGAATTTACCAATAATGACTATATGAAGTTAAAATTATTCCCAAATTCTCTAACTGGGGGAGCATTTGTATGGTATATTAACCTTACACCTGGTTCTATCCAAACTTGGCAACAAATGGAAGAGGCATTTCATGCCCAATTCTTCCAAACAGAGCCAGAGGTTTCCATGGCAGACTTGGCAAGATTGAGTCAAAGGCCTGATGAGAAGGCTACTCAGTTTATTGCCAGATTTAAAAGAGCACAAAATAAATGTAGGATCATCTTACTAGAGCTTGAATTTGTGAGATTGGCTCAAAATGGTCTAGAATTTAGGCTTCGAAAGAAGTTTGACTCAACTGAGTTTAGAGACATAGTGGAATTAACCTATAAGGTATCTAGGTATGAAACATTACTAGAAGAAGAACAAGATCGAAGTAATGTATCATACAAGACGTATTATAGAGATCCTAATTATGAAATTGATGCATCAGAGATTGTTAAAGAAAGAACCTGTGATCTGTGAAGCATTAATCCATAAAGACACAACAATTGATCAGCAGTTTAAAAAGAAAGACCTTCATAGGAAATACTCATTCGACTTAACAAAGGCAGATGACATTTTTTATCGTTTGCTTGCTGCAAATTTCCTAAAGTTACCAAAAGGAGTCAAAATTCCATCTCCAGAGGAACTTAAAGGAAAAGTGTATTGCAAATGGCATAATTCTTGATCTCACTCAATTAAAAACTGCATTGTTTTCAAGACAGGATCCAAGAGCAGATTCGAAAGGGGAGTTTAAAATTCCCAGCTAAAGCAGAAAAGGTCATGGGGATTAATACTAATCCATTCCCAGAAATTGGAGAGGTGACAGCCAATGTTATTATGCCAGACTTCCAGAAGTTGTCCTTGAAAGAATTGGAAGAAGTCAATGTACAAATGCATGTTGCCAGCTAGACAATTGTCAAGAAAGTCACTGAAAATCTACCAGCTATTGGACAAGGTTTCTCAGACCAGAGGGAAGACTCTGATGAAGAAGCACTAGATGACGATTCTTTAGAAGCAGCTATCATGCAAAGAATGTGTCCCAGATGCAGGCTGAGTATTAGTGGCAAAATTATTTCTTTGGTGCCAAAACATTTTTTTTCCCCCCTAAATATTTAGTAACTAAATTATTTATTAGTGGCAAAATTATTTCTTTGGTGCCAAAACATTTTTTTTCCCCCCTAAATATTTAGTAACTAAATTATTTATTAGTGGCAAAATTATTTCTTTGGTGCCAAAACATTTTTTTTCCCCCCTAAATATTTAGTAACTAAATTATTTATTAGTGGCAAAATTATTTCTTTGGTGCCAAAACATTTTTTTTCCCCCCTAAATATTTAGTAACTAAATTATTTATTAGTGGCAAAATTATTTCTTTGGTGCCAAAACATTTTTTTTCCCCCCTAAATATTTAGTAACTAAATTATTTATTAGTGGCAAAATTATTTCTTTGGTGCCAAAACATTTTTTTTCCCCCCTAAATATTTAGTAACTAAATTATTTATTAGTGGCAAAATTATTTCTTTGGTGCCAAAACATTTTTTTTCCCCCCTAAATATTTAGTAACTAAATTATTTATTAGTGGCAAAATTATTTCTTTGGTGCCAAAACATTTTTTTTCCCCCCTAAATATTTAGTAACTAAATTATTTATTAGTGGCAAAATTATTTCTTTGGTGCCAAAACATTTTTTTTCCCCCCTAAATATTTAGTAACTAAATTATTTATTAGTGGCAAAATTATTTCTTTGGTGCCAAAACATTTTTTTTCCCCCCTAAATATTTAGTAACTAAATTATTTATTAGTGGCAAAATTATTTCTTTGGTGCCAAAACATTTTTTTTCCCCCCTAAATATTTAGTAACTAAATTATTTATTAGTGGCAAAATTATTTCTTTGGTGCCAAAACATTTTTTTTCCCCCCTAAATATTTAGTAACTAAATTATTTATTAGTGGCAAAATTATTTCTTTGGTGCCAAAACATTTTTTTTCCCCCCTAAATATTTAGTAACTAAATTATTTATTAGTGGCAAAATTATTTCTTTGGTGCCAAAACATTTTTTTTCCCCCCTAAATATTTAGTAACTAAATTATTTATTAGTGGCAAAATTATTTCTTTGGTGCCAAAACATTTTTTTTCCCCCCTAAATATTTAGTAACTAAATTATTTATTAGTGGCAAAATTATTTCTTTGGTGCCAAAACATTTTTTTTCCCCCCTAAATATTTAGTAACTAAATTATTTATTAGTGGCAAAATTATTTCTTTGGTGCCAAAACATTTTTTTTCCCCCCTAAATATTTAGTAACTAAATTATTTATTAGTGGCAAAATTATTTCTTTGGTGCCAAAACATTTTTTTTCCCCCCTAAATATTTAGTAACTAAATTATTTATTAGTGGCAAAATTATTTCTTTGGTGCCAAAACATTTTTTTTCCCCCCTAAATATTTAGTAACTAAATTATTTATTAGTGGCAAAATTATTTCTTTGGTGCCAAAACATTTTTTTTCCCCCCTAAATATTTAGTAACTAAATTATTTATTAGTGGCAAAATTATTTCTTTGGTGCCAAAACATTTTTTTTCCCCCCTAAATATTTAGTAACTAAATTATTTATTAGTGGCAAAATTATTTCTTTGGTGCCAAAACATTTTTTTTCCCCCCTAAATATTTAGTAACTAAATTATTTATTAGTGGCAAAATTATTTCTTTGGTGCCAAAACATTTTTTTTCCCCCCTAAATATTTAGTAACTAAATTATTTATTAGTGGCAAAATTATTTCTTTGGTGCCAAAACATTTTTTTTCCCCCCTAAATATTTAGTAACTAAATTATTTATTAGTGGCAAAATTATTTCTTTGGTGCCAAAACATTTTTTTTCCCCCCTAAATATTTAGTAACTAAATTATTTATTAGTGGCAAAATTATTTCTTTGGTGCCAAAACATTTTTTTTCCCCCCTAAATATTTAGTAACTAAATTATTTATTAGTGGCAAAATTATTTCTTTGGTGCCAAAACATTTTTTTTCCCCCCTAAATATTTAGTAACTAAATTATTTATTAGTGGCAAAATTATTTCTTTGGTGCCAAAACATTTTTTTTCCCCCCTAAATATTTAGTAACTAAATTATTTATTAGTGGCAAAATTATTTCTTTGGTGCCAAAACATTTTTTTTCCCCCCTAAATATTTAGTAACTAAATTATTTATTAGTGGCAAAATTATTTCTTTGGTGCCAAAACATTTTTTTTCCCCCCTAAATATTTAGTAACTAAATTATTTATTAGTGGCAAAATTATTTCTTTGGTGCCAAAACATTTTTTTTCCCCCCTAAATATTTAGTAACTAAATTATTTATTAGTGGCAAAATTATTTCTTTGGTGCCAAAACATTTTTTTTCCCCCCTAAATATTTAGTAACTAAATTATTTATTAGTGGCAAAATTATTTCTTTGGTGCCAAAACATTTTTTTTCCCCCCTAAATATTTAGTAACTAAATTATTTATTAGTGGCAAAATTATTTCTTTGGTGCCAAAACATTTTTTTTCCCCCCTAAATATTTAGTAACTAAATTATTTATTAGTGGCAAAATTATTTTTGTGGTGTCAAAATATTTTTTTTCCCCCCTAAATATTTAGTAACTAAATTATTTATTAGTGGCAAAATTATTTTTGTGGTGTCAAAATATTTTTTTTCCCCCCTAAATATTTAGTAACTAAATTATTTATTAGTGGCAAAATTATTTTTGTGGTGTCAAAATATTTTTTTTCCCCCCTAAATATTTAGTAACTAAATTATTTATTAGTGGCAAAATTATTTTTGTGGTGTCAAAATATTTTTTTTCCCCCCTAAATATTTAGTAACTAAATTATTTATTAGTGGCAAAATTATTTTTGTGGTGTCAAAATATTTTTTTTCCCCCCTAAATATTTAGTAACTAAATTATTTATTAGTGGCAAAATTATTTTTGTGGTGTCAAAATATTTTTTTTCCCCCCTAAATATTTAGTAACTAAATTATTTATTAGTGGCAAAATTATTTTTGTGGTGTCAAAATATTTTTTTTCCCCCCTAAATATTTAGTAACTAAATTATTTATTAGTGGCAAAATTATTTTTGTGGTGTCAAAATATTTTTTTTCCCCCCTAAATATTTAGTAACTAAATTATTTATTAGTGGCAAAATTATTTTTGTGGTGTCAAAATATTTTTTTTCCCCCCTAAATATTTAGTAACTAAATTATTTATTAGTGGCAAAATTATTTTTGTGGTGTCAAAATATTTTTTTTCCCCCCTAAATATTTAGTAACTAAATTATTTATTAGTGGCAAAATTATTTTTGTGGTGTCAAAATATTTTTTTTCCCCCCTAAATATTTAGTAACTAAATTATTTATTAGTGGCAAAATTATTTTTGTGGTGTCAAAATATTTTTTTTCCCCCCTAAATATTTAGTAACTAAATTATTTATTAGTGGCAAAATTATTTTTGTGGTGTCAAAATATTTTTTTTCCCCCCTAAATATTTAGTAACTAAATTATTTATTAGTGGCAAAATTATTTTTGTGGTGTCAAAATATTTTTTTTCCCCCCTAAATATTTAGTAACTAAATTATTTATTAGTGGCAAAATTATTTTTGTGGTGTCAAAATATTTTTTTTCCCCCCTAAATATTTAGTAACTAAATTATTTATTAGTGACAAAATTATTTCTTCACCAAAGATAGAAATATTGGCCACAAAAATCGTTTTGTCACTAAATAATATTAAAATATTAAAAATTATTGGTGACAAAAATATATTCGTCATTAATAATTTTATAATTAGTGACTAATTTTTTCGTCACTAAAAGTCTCAAAAGTTTGGCACCCTCCGAAAATATTAGCGGGAAAATATTTGGTGACAAAAAAAATTATAAATAATGACGAAAAATAATTTCGTCACCTAATTTTTTTATTATGATTTAGATTGGTGACGAAATTTTATTTTTGTCTCCAAAAATGGTACATTTGGAGACGAAATATGATTTTCGTCATTAAAAGATACGTTTATCGTGACAAAAAAAATTTCGTCATTAGTTTTCATCTCTAAAGACTATTTTTGTTGTAGTGATAGAGAAAAAAATGAGTAGAATTGATAGATTCCTAGTTCATCATGAATGGCTGCAAAACTTTAATCTCAAACTCTGGGGTTTACCTAGACAACTGTCAGATCATTGCCCAATTATTTTGATAGAGGTTGATAGGGATTGGGGCCCTCGACCATTTAGATTTCTTAATGCTTGGCTTTTACATCCTAAGTTCCTCCAATTTGTGAAGCAAAGCTGGTCTGAAATTTATGTTGAAGGGTGGGCAAGGTATAAATGTCTCATGAAATTTAAAGCTCTAAAGCAGGCATTAAAACAATGGAATTTGGAGGCGTTCGGGAAGATTGAGTCCAGACTTAAAAGTATTGAGAAGGAAGCTTATGATCTCGATCTGCTAGCTAAGGAAAGACCTTTACTGGCCATAGAAATTTGTAGAAGAAAGGAAGTTAGAGGAGAAGCTTGGAGACTGAGCAAAATGTTGGAATGGATCTGGTTGCAGAAATCTAGACTAAATTGCGCTCTCTAAGGTGACAGAAACACAAGATTTTCCACATTATGGCTTGTAACAGAAATAGTAGAAACACCTTGGGCTCACTGGTTGTAAATGGTTCAAGGATTGAGGAGCCAATGGATGTGAGAGCTAGAGTCTTAATCATTTTGTTAGGCTTTTCTCTGAACCTTGGGGTACCAGACCCAAATTAACTAGCCCCTTTAAGAAAATTGGTGGTGCCCAAGCTGTGGATTATCTAGAGGGTGACTTCACTGAAGAGGAAATCAGGCATGTCATTATGAGCTGTGTGGGTAATAAAGCCGCTGGTCCGGATGGATTTAACATGGCATTTTTAAAGAAACGTTGGAGTATTGTGAAATTTGTTTAATTTTATGAGCGAATTTCATCGGAATGCATGTTTTGTTGGTGGTATTAATAGCTCATTCATTACTTTGATTCCTAAATCCGATAGCCCTTCCTCCCTCAATGACTTTAGGCCAATTAGTTTGATTGGTTCCTTATACAAAATTCTTGCCAAGGTGTTATCTAATAGATTGAAAATGGTTATGCCTATGATCATTGGTGAGGTGCAGTCTGCTTTTTTGGGTGGGAGGAACATACTTGATGGGGTTTTGATTACCAATGAGATAGTTGATGAATGGCAAAAATTGAAGAGTAAAGGTATAATTCTCAAATTGGATTTTGAAAAAGCATTTGACTCAGTTAACTGGGAATTCCTTTATTCCATGCTCTCCAACTTTGGATTTGGTAGTACATGGATAAAATGGATCAGAGCCTATGTATCCTCTGCTAAGATTTCAACCTTGGTCAATGGTTTACCAACTCTTGAATTCCATCCTTATAGGGGCTTAAGGGCTAGTGATCCTTTGTCCAATTTCCTGTTCAATATAGTTGCTGAGGCCCTTAACATCCTGTTGTCCAGAGCAAAAGAGTTGGGTTTTTTAAAGGGAGCACAAATGGGATCAAATGGTTTTTCTATTTCTCATTTACAATTTGCAGATGACACCATCTTGTTTTGTGAAGCTAGTTGGGAAGAAGTGGTGAACATCAAAAGAATTCTAAGATGCTTTGAGATTCTCTTAGGACTTAAAATTAATTATCATAAGAGTATAATCAGTGGTATTAGGTTGGATGAGGAATTGTTGAATAATTTTGCTTCCAAACTTAATTGTCTTCATCATAAGCTACCTTTTAAATACTTAGGGCTGCCTTTGTGAGCAAATCCAGGTAGGAAAAGCACTTGGAAACCTGTTCTTGAGAAGATCAAGTTGAAGTTGGCCTCATGGAAAAAGAGATTGCTCTCTTTTGCTGGTAGGTTGACCTTAATTAAATCTGTGTTGTCTAGTTTGCCTACTTGCTATCTTTCTCTGTTTAAAATACCTGTTGAAGTGGCTAAGGAGATTGAGAAATTGCAATCATCTTTCCTCTGGGGTGGATCTGATTTAAGAAGAAAAGTGCACTTGGTCAAGTGGGATGTGGTCACAATAAACAAAAGATTTGGTGGCTTGGGTGTGAGAAGAATTAGTATTATGAATGTTTGCCTTCTTCTAAAATGGTAGTGGAGGTTTGGGGCTGAAAATCACTCTTTATGAAAGGAAGTAATTTGTAACAAATATAGTTTAAGGGGTGGCAGTTGGTTTCCAAGTTGGATGGTAGAGGTTCTAAAACTTGGTCTGATATAATCAATACTGTACTATTAAAACCAGAGATCCTTAACTTTTATCTCAATAATTCCTTGATTGTGCTGGGTGATGGAAGAAGGCCTCTATTCTGGTGGGAGAAGTGGGCAGGCAATGTATGTTTAAAAGAGGAATTTCCTAGGCTCTTCTCATTATCAAATGATAAGATGGGTGTGGTCTATGATTATTATCAGAAAAGAAAAGCAGCTGATGACTGGAATCTTGGTTTTAGAGGAGCTTTAATGGCTTGGAAGGAGGAAGAGGTGAATAGGCTTTATGCTTCCCTTAGAAATGCTCATGCCTTATGCAGAACCAAAACAGATAGCTTTCTTTGGACGACTGATTCTTCAAGATTATTTAGTGTGTCCGCAGCATATCATTGGTGGGAATCTTCTCTTCGGCATGCTCAGAGCTCAACTAATATCTTATGGAAGAACTGCGCCCCTCCCAAAGCCCAATTTTTTGGATGGTTAGATTGGCATAGTAAGGTCAAGACTGCCAACTTCCTCTGTAGAATTGGGATCTTGGGGGATAATACCGATCAGGCCTATGTTTTTTGTCGAAGTGAGATTGAATTTGTGGAGCATATTCTATTGTTTTGCCCATTTGTTTGGCAGATTTGGTCTAACCTTGTAAGATGATGGGGTGTTCAGTGGGTCATTCCAGGTTCTGTGAAGGGGTTACTTTATTGGTGGTCTAGTTGCAGGATGAAAAAGTTGGAGAAGATAATCTGGTTGGCTATTCCTTTTGTTGTCCTCTGGTCTACCTGGAAGCACAAAAACAAATGTGTGTTTAATGGTGCTCAACCAAATCTGGAAGTGCTCTGTGATCTTGTTAAGGTGAGAGTAGCATTGTGGGTTAAGGCTACATCCCCTACTCTGGTGTTTTCTATTAATGACATTGTGTCAAACCTGTATCAGGTTCTGTTTTGCATTAGATATGGTGGCTGATCTTGTGTGTGGCTATCTGGGGGTGTTAGAATGTATGCTGCTGTCTGTGAATGTAAACTATGATTATCTGCTGTCAGAGAATGTCTGCTGCTGTATGCTGTAGTTCAGAGGTCAACTGATGTATGCAATTGGTAGGTATGTTGCTGTAGGAAGCTGGTCTGCTCTGTGCATATTTTAGGAGGAGAGTGGTAATGCTAATGCTGCTGGAAGCTGGTCTGCTCTGTGCAGCTAGATGCTAATGCTAATGCTGCTGTAGGAAGCAAGTCTGCTCTGGTCTACTCTGTGCAGCTGGATGCTGGTGGTATGTTGCTCATACAAGGCCTCAGTAAGCAAGTTTGCTACTGGCCTGCTGCTGTAATGTTGCTGGTTAGGGACTGTTAAGGTTGCTAAGTGTGTTGCTCTAATTGTTGCTGGTTCTCTGTTGTTTTTTCCTTTCTCTCTTTTTGGTTCTTTTGATTGGTTCCTCTGTTAGATAATGTCTCAATGGGACCACATAATTAAATGTGGTGTTATCATTTATAAGAAGCCTACAATTTAAGTGATTCAATTTAGTTAATACGCTTAAGGGTATATGTGTTATGGACCTAATGTGTAGATACTAGTTGTATAATTTCTATTTCTATGAGGGGCAGAAATAGAAATTAAAACATATTGGTTAAAGTTGGTTTTCATTACCTTTCAGTTTTAAAACCAATAATGGTTAATTTATTGGTTTTCATTACCTTTCAGTTTGCACTCAATGCAACCTGAGAAAAGCCCCGGGGGACAACGATCCTAAACGCTGCTCAGCATGAAAGGATAAATGATACAAGATAACACCAGATGCAAATAAATGCAATAAGTGCGATGATACGATACATGTTACAACATGTTACAGGCACTGTAGTGCATGATGTTTAGGGAATGCAAGAAACAAACAAAGCGGTGCTTTAAAAAGCACCTCATAGGGCGAGTGGCAATGAACTGCTCTACTCGGACGGGGATCTCCCCTTGTGTTCTTCGAACTCTTACCTTGAACTCACAGTACAAAGGTCCTGAAATGCTGACAGGGGTTCTTCATGTAGAACACTTTGGATGCCACTTTTCTTCCTGATCATATTCACAACTTTCCCTATTCTCCAATGGGGTGACAGACTAGGTTGGTTCAGTATCCAGATTTGAGGCGCATACTCGCTACCTCAACCTATGGGGGTTCCATACAGATTTCAAACCGGGGATACACCCCTGGGTATTTAAACCAGACTTTAGTCTTGGAAATTCCAAACCTTTGCGTTCTAGGCATCAGTCATTCGAACTCTAGTTTCCACCGTCATAGTTGGTCTCCTAGGAACTCATTGTAAACACAGCCAAGATGCCTCTGGCAGGGAAATGGTACTCAGGGAGAGCACTTCTGATCGCCATTCTGGCTTGAAGCAGGCTTGAGCTTGAGGTAGAGGCGCACTCGTACTTCGGAGCATTGACAAGGCCTGAGGAGGTGCAAATGGAATGCAATCTCGGAATTTGCTGGAGTTGAAACACACTAAGATGCTCCAAATTTTCCCTCTTTTCTTTTGCTTTGCAGTCCAGAACCTATGTAGCTTCAGATAGGTCCTGGTTCTATTGCTCTCCATGACCTAGGTTGAACCCTGCAGTTTTATGAAAGAACAAATCCTGTTTTGCACATATGTGGAGAACATCACAGCACTCTGAGCACAAAATGATTGATTTTTGAAATTGAGAAATGAGTTCTTAACCGGGTATTGAGCCTACGACAGACCACAGCCAAAATGACCCAACAAAGGAAAAGACAAGGTAAAACAACATAAACACATCTATTGACACTCGAAACAACTCAAAGCAAGAATCGAGACAAACAAAAACAACTAACACAAGACTCAAATGTGTTCCAACGGCAAGAGACCTCTTAGTTCACGGGGAGCCCCCAACTTCTCCACGTAGTGTTTCCCACCCTTTCTCATTTGTGATTCTCACATCACTCCGCACTCAACCTCTTTTTCTCTGAAAAGCCCTTTCTTCACTTTTTGTCTCAGCGTACATCTCTCTATTCTTCAATCTCTCTTCTTTTTTATCCCTCCCTTGGATGGTTGATGGATAAACAAGAATTTGTGGGCTCTTGCCCCTAGTATTCTACTAGATTATTCTTCTTCCACTCAAAACAGTGAGCTTTCTCATAGAGGGGTTGAGCTACAACTGGGTGTGCTGTAGATCTGCAACTAACATCGGTTGACGATGCCCCTGGTTTAACTTGATCGAGGTGAGTTACAGCATGCCCCACCAGCCAGACATGCAATTGATTGGTCTCACACATTGTATTTTCTACACCCTCATTCCGGGTCAGACGCCAATTTAGGTGTGATTGTCTGGATAAAGGAACTGAACATCCCGCTTCAGTTCGTGCTTTGCACTTAGCTTGATACCTCGCTGCTTGGAGGATGAGAGAGCTTTCTGCCCTTTGCTGGTTAGCTTCAGTTATGCCCTTTCTGGCGAATACGGTGCCCTTTCCAGCAAGTAGAGTGTCCTTCCTGGCAAGTATGTCAACAACGGGGAAAAGACAGAAAACCTGACTCAACTGTGCCCCTAGTTCATCATCTTGACCATTTTTTTATTTTTTAGCTTTCTACGAAAATAATTTTGATCAATATGACAGTTTGGTTAACACACTTGTTCAATTTTATGATTTGAAATCATGCAAGTTAGGCTATAAGCACTGAAAATTTCCCTTTTTCAGGTCCAAGAAATGGTCCAGTTTTGGAAAAATGGAGCAATTTTCGAAAAAATTAGTCAACTTCATTAAAAATTCTCAAAACTTGTTTTTACAAATGGCCACTGCTGTCACGCCCCAAAATTTGGATAATTAAATATTAAATTAGGACTAAACCCCAATTAATATTCCATCATCCAAATCCTAGGGGTGAAACAAAAAAAAAAAAAAAAAAAAAACTAAAACGCCAACCAAACCATCCACCATAAATTCATAACTAACAAATACCTCAACATTAAGGTAGCAACAACTAGTCAAAACAACTTAAATAAAGTACGGTTACAAACCATGCCAAATTATTCCAATACTAAAGTCATAAAAAAAATAATAATAAATATATAAATTAGTATCAACCCTAAGCTCAAGAAAAATAAAAGAACTCCAAACGACATGTCCTACCATCACAATTATTTCTTGCCACCACCAAAGCCTCTACTAATCCTACAAAGGAAGCTCGGCTGCGCTCAAACAGAACGCACCCGAGTTGACAAGAGACAAAACGGGTCAGTATACAGGTATACCGGTATGAGTATAAGATTTAACACCCACGTGTCCACCAGATACAGACAAAAATACATTTAATTCTTATCACGGGACAAGACAAGTAGTTCCAACCGCACCGAGACGAATGGGTAGTTTTCCGAGATACGGTGGCTTTTAGTTTCTTGTCCGTACACAATGAAATATAAATTGATTATAAAATAGACAAAATAAAAATAAAAATATGGTGGGTCAGCCCTGCATAAAAACTTAGTAAGACCCACCATCCTGCAAAACAAATAAAGTTAGTATAATTTAATCATAAGTAACTTGTTGAAAAAAAAATAAAAAATTACACCGTTTCATACTTAAATAATTTGAATTGATCAAAACTCGAAGAACGAAAGTTGTACAGAAGACAACGCGAACGAATTTAACAGAAACTGAACAGGTTAAGAGAAAAACTTGATATAAAAATCTAGACAAAATTCAATCGAAAAATCTGAAACTGAAAACGAACCAAAACTGCCCTAAGATGATTTTTTTCGAAAAATTTCAAAAGCCAAAAAGTGTGCAGAATAATGTTTTACTTCAGTTTACGCGAAACCAATAAAAATGAGCTCGTTTCGTGGGTTAAAACAGCCTCTAAAATCTACCTTGTTAAAATGAATCAAACCGACAATAATCAAGATCATCCGATTATAAGTTCTAATCGATCTTTTTAATAAAAAGCTAAAACACAAAAGTTGCCTAAAATCACGTATACATACTTCTACTCAAAATTCATAATTTATCAAGATCGTTTACTATTTTTTTATCATGTACATATCAGTACCATACACACTATACTAATAAATTCATAATTAAATTCTTTGTTCCTTAACTCCACCACTTCGGCCCTCCCCTTCTGGCCTACACATATATCCCATGTGCCTCCCGTGTATCTAACACCGCTTCGAAGCCAAACTTGCACGGAGATATCGTCCCGAGTTTGACACACACTCCCCGGATGGTTAGCATGTACGTACGCGCGCAAATCAAAGCACTCGCAATATATATATATATATACACAACATCTCACACATGAGAATAAACATAACAATGCCGAGCCTAAGGCATTCAAATAAATCTCATAATCCTCACTTTTTTTTTATGCACTCCTTCTCACCATCACTCAAGTAAAACAACAATCCATGGAGTCATGGTGGAGTGTAAGGAATTTATCTATGAGTTCCTAATTAATTTTAATTTCATACCACCATAAGTGTGATTACAACCATAAAATAAATTCATATAAAAAAATCCTAAATCTGACATACACAACTAATCAAAATAATTAAAATCAATTAATCAACTAAAAATCCTAAACCTTACTTACACAACTAAACAAAATAATTAAAATAAATCAATAATCTAAAAATCCTAAACTTTACCTACACAACTAATCAAAGTAATTAAAATCAATCTATCATCTTTAGGTAAATATAAAATCAAACTAACATCAATTAAATAAAAATAAATAAATAAAAACAGCGAATTAAATATAAATCAAGGGAAGTGAGTTTTGTACTCACTATATTTTTTTGAAGATCAAAAAAGTATTTGAAGAACTAATAGAGCCACCAAAACAAAACCCTAATAATTTTTTTTTCCTCTCTCTCCACTGCCGCCGTCCCTCTGCTCTCTCTCAATTTTCTTTGATTAATCTCTCTCTCTCTCTCACCTACGGCTGCTGATAGGAAACTTTCCACCAAAAGAGATTAAAACCTACTTTGACTACTTATATAATATATATATATATATATATATATCACCAAAAGAGATTAAAACCTACTTTGACTACTTATATAATATATATATACAATAACCTAATTTCCTATCCTAATCTAATATGAATATTATAATATAATATATTATATACTACATAGAATTGTAATATACATAAATATAACATCTTTTTTTTTTTTATAACAAATATATATATATATATGTGGATTAATTAAATAACACATTAAATTTATTAATTATCACATTAAATTCATTAAATACCACATTAAATTTTCATGTGACCACACAAGTAATAAAGGTAAAAATAAAATAAGATAATAATAAATAAATGACTTAAGAAAATTAGGGTCACTACAATAAACACACCTCAAAAGAATCTCGTCCCAAGATTCGATAGGAGAGGGTATTAGGCAAAAAGTTCCTAGACTTGTTAGAGTTTAGGTGATCCTTGGATTATGGAAACATGGGTTAGCTAGTTTAGTTTGGTGGTTGAGTTTATTCTAAGCAGTTATGAACAAATTCTTTTTGTGTATTTAACTTGAAGTTGATGGCTGGAAGGTATAATTTGAGAAGCGCTGAGTCCAATGGCATAGGGGAAGGAACAGCTGCTAACGCAGCGGTACGACAGCGGCAGCGGCGACTGCTACCGAGGCAACCAATGCGGTTTAGGTTAATGTGGGAGAGATGATGGCTCAATTACTTCAGGTTGTGCAGAACAATAATCAAGGCCAGCAGGGAGATCCCTTTGCGAAGAGAAACAAAGACTTTGGCTCTTTGGGAGGCCAAAAATTCTCTGGAGATGGAGGACCTATTGCAGCTGACGCTTGGGTTCAAAGATGTGAGATGGTGTTTGGTCGTATGCAGCTCACCGAGGTCCAAAAACAGGAGCTGGCGACACATCAGCTTGAGGGAGCAGCCCTATTTTGGTGGACCTCGTGGAAGGAGGGTCTAGACTTGACGACTTTGACTTGGGCAGATTTCAAGACTCGTTTTGACCGAAAGTTTGTTCCTGCTGCTATTCGGTCTCAACTGAGTGATGAATTTTTGAAATGGACTCAAGAGGGTAGAACAGTGATCGAGTATGTCACCAAGTTTAATGAGTTGTCCCGTTATGCCCCTTACTTGATCGACACGCAGGAGAAGAAGAATGAGAAGTTTATTAAGGGGTTGAATCATTACCTATCTAAGTCCCTTATTCCCTTTGATGTTGAACTGTTTGATAGGGTTCTTGACTTGGCACTAAAGTATGAGGAAAAAGAGAAGCAGTTTAAAGAAGGGAAGGCCAAGGCTGGAGAGACTTCTAGAGGGAGTCACTTCCAGCAGCGGGATGGGAACAGCTACTGACCCTATGATCAAAGGCATAGGGGTCAGCAGTTTCAGAAGCCACAACAACAAGGTAGTCAGGGAAATTTTAGACCTCAGGGCAATTTTCGGCCTCGGGGCAATTTCCAGCCACAGGGGCACTATTATCAAAGACAGGGTGGTCCGCGCCCCCAGGGTTATGAAGGACAGCGACAGCAAGTGCCACAGTTGGGTTATCGTCCTCCTTACCTCAGTTGGAGGGACCCCCACCTATCAGACCAGTAACACCTCAACCGATCAATAGAAAGTGTTTTGGGTGTCAGCAGTTAGGGCATGTAATCAAGGATTGCCCTCAGAGACAGCAGGCGCGACAGGGTCAAGCAGCTCCAGCCAGGGCATTTGCAGTTA
>NW_021026533.1:0-23300 GCF_004153795.1 Camellia sinensis
CATCTTCGGTGGGATGATGAAAATGGGGAGATGTGCAGCCACCTATTGAAGATGTAGAGGGTGATGCTAATTCCTAATGAAGTTGAGCCGAGAAATGAGGAGAGCAATCCAACTCAAGAACCGCCCACCAAAACTTGAGTTGAGGAAATCTACAAGGGACCGACAACCTTCAAGAAAGTATCCTCCAATGAATTTGTGTTGATTTCCGATCAAGGGAGCCTGAGAGCTACCAAGAAGCAATTGAGCATGAAGAAAGGTGATTGGAAAAAGGCCATAGACGGAGGAGTGAATTCTTCTTGGAAAACAGACTTATGATTGTGAAGTTGCCTAAAGGGAGGAAAATTCTGAAAAATAAGTGGGTTCAAATTGAAGAATATGCAAGAATTCTGAGGTACAAGCACGTCTTGTTGTGAAAGGCTTTGGGCAAAAGAAAGGTTTGACTTTGACGAGATTTTCTCACCGGTTGTAAAGGTGTCTTCTATTCAGGTTGTACTTGGCATGACTATAAGTATGAACCTTGAAGTTGAGCAACTTGATGTGAAGACCGCATTTCTTCATGGTGATCTTGAAGAAAGAAATTTACATGGAGCAACCGGAAAGTTTTGTGAAAAAGGGAAAGAGAAATTTGTTTTGAAATTGAAGAAAAGTTTGTTATGGTCTTAAAGCAAGCCACGCAAAGCGGCAATGGTACAAAAAATTTGACTCTTTCATGATGATAATGGTTTTTTCTAAAACCACTTCGACCATTGTGTGTTTGTGAAAATATTCCCGAATGGCAAATTTATTATTCTTTTGCTTTATGTTGATGACTGTTAATATTGTGGTCAAATTCTACCATGATAAACAGGTTTAATTGGAGTTGAGCAAGTCTGTTTGCTATGAAAGATTTGGACGGCAAAGCAAATGCTTGGTATGAAAATTGTTCGTGATCGAAAGAGGGGCTGATTTGGTTGTCTCAGAAAGCTACATTGAGAAAGTTCTTGAGAGGTTCAACATGAATAAGCAAAGCCGGTGGTTGTCCACTTGCGGGTCACTTCAAGCTTAGTTCGAATCAATGTCCTACAAGTGAGAAGACAAGGAAGAGATGCTGAAAGTTTCTTAAGCTCAGCAGTTGGTTCTTTGATATAGCATGGTTTGTACAAGGCCGGATATTGCTCACGCCGTTGTGTGGTGAGTCGGTTTCTCTTTAATCCGGTATAAAGAACATTGGAGCGGTAAATGGATTCTAAGGTATCTTTGAGGGAATTCGAAGATGGTGTGTTTGTTTTGGAGATGGTAAGCCGATGTTGATGGGTTCACAGATTCTGACATGGCCGGTGATATTGATTCTAGGAAATCTATTCGGGATTTTTGAGACTTTTGCGGGGGAGCTGTGCATGGCAATCTAAATTACAAAAATGTTTCTCTCTCAACTTCCAAGCTAAATTATTGCTATTACGGAAGCTTGGAAAGAAGAGTTATGGTTGAAGAAATTTTTTGCAAGAATTGGGGTTTGAAGCAAGAAAAGTTATGCTTTATTGTGATAGTCAAAGTGCTATTCACTTGAGTAAAAATTCTTACTTTTCATTCGAGATCGAAACACATTGATGTGAGATACCATTGGATTCGTGATGTGTTATATCGAATTGTTACAATCGAAAAGGTTCACACAGATGATAATATTTCATATGTTGACTAAGAATTTGTCGAGGGACAAACATTTAAAGTGTCGAACTTTGGCGGGTATGGTGATGTCTCCACCTAAGTCGGTAGGGGGAGAATTGTTGGATATACCTCCTTATTGGAGTTTGAGAACCCAATTGGTTTTGGGAAAAAGAATTTTAAATTGTTTGGTTTAGGTATAATATTTTAATATATTATATCTAATTTTGAGAGACCCAATTCAATTTGGAAACAACTAAGGTTAAAAAAAAAAAAAAACCGTAGATTCACAATATATTTTTTGGATTTGCTTTTTGCTCATCCTGAAGTGTGTGCGTTGCTAAACATTGACATCAATTCGGTGGAATAAAAAGTTTGGTTAGCTTCATTTTTTGTTGACAATTTCCGGTGATTTTGGTGAAGTTGTTTTGGGTGATTATTTTGGATCTCTACAATCGTGGTTTGAAGATTTTTGTTCGTCTATTTGGTGAGGTCTTTTTTGTTTATTTGTGATTATTGGAATTCACCTAAGGGTGGTTGTGAGACCATTCTCGTTTGTAATCGTTTGGAAACTTATTTTGGTTGATAGTGGAATCGGATTTCGATCCGTGGACGTACCTTACATTGAGGGAACCACGTAAAAATTCTTGTGTTGCTTTTGATTTATATTTTTTCGCATTAGGTTTTTTTCTCAGCTCATTGATTGATTTACTTGTGGGGAATCATATATTTTCCCTAACAAAACTTCGGAAAGGATTGCATCTTCGCTCGAGCGCACAATCGGCCGCTCGAGCGGTCAAACAACTTCGACTGCAATTTTGCTTCGGAGGCCGCTGCCCCTCGATCATCGACATAGTCAACGAAGTGGCAAACATGAAAGGATTAAAATCACAAACTCCTCCGCATAGGCATAATTCGGATTGGATTCGCATCTAAATACTCATAGCCTCACTGAAATAAAAGAACGAACAAAATTACAACTGAAAAGAGTTTTGTCAAACGGAATTGCCAATAATAAAAACCTAACACAGAGTGTTTGGGGTTCAAATCATATTTTGAAAACACCGACTTCAAAACATGAATTCAAGTTTATTTAACCTTATAGTTATGTTTTAAAAAACATAACATTATAAAAACAACTTGGTTTGAGAAATAAATTTAGAACTGCTTGAATTTAAAAAATTTGATTTAAGCTCACACATTTTCGTTAAAAAACTTGCTAAGTAAGGGTGGTGTTGGTGGCAACAATGGTTGTAGGGAGACGGTGCAATACATATTTATTCATATGTATGTATAGAATTATATGTATAATGTTGTGTTGTGTATATGTTGTAGGAGGTTGGGACTGGAATATGTGGACATGTACCTGGTGCACTGGCCTGTGAAGTTGAAGCCTTGGGCAAATAATGTTGTGCCCAATGAAGATGAGTTTGAAAGACTACTTGACTTGGAAACCACTTGGGCTGGAATGGAGAGATGCTTAGATATGGGGATGTGTAGGTGTATTGGTGTCAGCAATTTCTCTACCAACAAGATCCAAAGCCTCTTAGATTCTCAATCAAGTAAGGTCCTTTTTTTAATTTTTAATTTTAAAGTATCATTTAATATTATTTACGTGCTCTTGACTAATGATATAGTGAAAAACTTTATAGGTTAAATAATATTGACTCATATTTATTAAGTAATTGAGAGATATTGAATGATTCACTTAATGTGTATTGTGATTATTTATTTGTTGAAAATACTATATACAATGTTACATAACAATAATATGAATGACCCGAGACCTTTCAACTCATCGAGAAGACATTTTTATTAAAACCTAACTAGGATTGTTGTAAGATTAAAAAATATATATAACTACTAAATGAGATGTGTGCTAGTACAATAAGTTAAAAATTGTGATTCAAGAGTGATTTTAAGTGATTTTTTTATTCTCTCTCTCTCTTGGTCTATTAGATATAGATTTGCAAACATCATTACCAATGATTAGTTCATAATCATAATACAGTATGTGTGCATCGGTGGAAATGCATCCAATGTGGAGGCAAACAAAGCTTAGAGAATTCTGTAGGGATCACAAGATCCATGTCAGTGCATATTCACCGTTGGTGGGCCGGAGAATTCTTGGGGATCTACAGCTGTAATTGATAACCCCATCACCCAATCCATTGCTCCCAAGCACCATGCTACCCCAGCTCAGGTGAGTCAGATCATAAATTTTTTAAAATCACACAAATCAATTACAGAATTAGACACATGAGATACAAATAGAAATAAATTTCACACTCATGTGAAAATTTGTCTAATTTTATGATTGATTTATATAAAAGGAAAAAGACTCCGACCCCCTTTTTCCCCCACCCCTTGACCTCCTCTTGATCTGATTGGTCAGATTTTCTTTTTCTTTTCTTTTTTTTCCTTCTCCTCCAATCACCACCCGCCACGTGTGTGTGGAGTGGTGGGGATGGTGATTGGAGGGGGTATCTATCAAAGCCCTATATACAAATAAAAAAACTAAGCACATGCATCACATCTTACCTTAACAAGAAGTTTGATTTGCGAATAATAGAGTGGAACATTGACTAAAAAATCTCATCGTGTTTGATTCAAATCTTATGATTTGAGATGACTTATTCAAACCATTTTACCTTTGGCTACACGTGAGATTGTGGGATAACTTTTTGTTTTATTTTAATTTTTGTGTTTTTTTGTTTTGTTTTGTTTTTTTTTTTTTTTTTTGTTGTTTTTGGGTAGCTAATAATTTTGCAGACGCAATGCTTGATTCGAAGATTTCGGGCTTTGAGGTGATATCTTACGTCTCGCTTTTTCTTTATCTTCATATGTTCAAACATCATTTGGGAATAAGTTATTTTAATAATTTTTTAACTTTTTATGAAAAGATGTATAAAAAAATAGAGAGAATGATATAACAACTTATAGAAATTTTTTAACTAAAATGTATAGTTAACTAACGAGACCTTAATTTAGGTTTTGGGGTAAGGAGATGTTAGTGAATTATGTGACAAGATGTTTCTTTTTGTGTAATAAAATTACATTTTTTTGAAAAGAATGGGCTAACTCATAATTATCTTTCATTATTTACATTACTAATTGAACTTAGTTGTGATTTTTTTATTGTTTAGAATTGGATGAAATTTATTGGGTAAATTATAAATACACTCTTTGAGATTTAATTAAAATACGAATCGTTTCTTGTAATTTTGAAAATTACATTTCATCTCTTAAGGTGTATAATTTTATAACAAATCACCTATTTTATTAATAAATTATCAAGTCAATTAATAATTTTTAATGATGTTAGAAATATGTTCTAATTAATAATTTAGGAAATTTTATTGTTATATAGGAGAGTAATTATAAATTTCATTTTTTGATTAAGTTTGTTAAATAAAAAATTCTAATAAGGGGGTATTTGTAATTTTTCAAATTACAGAGGGCAATGTATACTTTAAGCAAATCTCAGGGAGTGTATTTGTAATTTATCCAAATTTATTTTACTAGCTTCTTTGTTAAAGTATATCATATATTCATCTCTGTAAATTATTTGCACAGTACTTTAGTCACATAAATTTAATTTTTGATTGATGAGTGAATATGACTTGAAAATCTTTAAAGAATAAAAATGGAGATTTTTAACCCTCGTGAGTTTTTGTGCCATATTATTTTATTTGGCGGATTATTATTCATTTTCTCTTAATTCTTTTTCTTGGAATCATACTATGTTGTTGATTAGCCTCATTAATTTTTGTTTTGGTTGAATACTGAGAATACATTGATTTATACACTTTTATTCCTTTGAGATCATGAAAATTGGAAAATCATACAAAATTTTGTGAGATAATTTTAGGCCATCTTCGAATGTTTGAGCCTTTTATATTTCTTTTTTATTTCATTGGCACTAGATACCATCATGTGTCTTTAGGACATATGTCAACAAAATTTGATGGGTCATTACACACACCAAAATTAAACACAAAATTACACCAAATTCTTTTAGAATAATGGCAAATCCAAGTATCGATCCACAGGAACAATTGTGAAATTAAACTAATTTAATTGTCCAATTCCTAAATTAATTTTGATGAGAAGATTGATTGTTCATAACCTAATTTAATAACAAATAAATTAAACTAAGTAATTAAATTATCAATTATAAATGATATTGGATTTATTGATTTTCGAAAAAACCTAGGGCAAAGAGTCTACCACTAGTCACGTAAATAGGGTTTCCAATTGAAATCAATTATGTTATGATTCGAACGGAATAATGATTCGCAACTACAAGTTCAAAACATTTAACAAGAAAATCATCACGTTCAATGTACGAGCACGAACCATCTCAAGTAGTACGAATCGTTCACTCTAAACTAGGGTAGTGACACGACGTCCCTCGTAGTATGGTTCGTCTCATACCTTGAATGTGAAAGAATAGAAAACTCTTGTATGGAAGACATTCAACAATCACAGAAAGCTAAATAGTTGAAGAAATAATGAAAATTATATATAAGAAGCTTCTAAAACGCCATACAATTGTTCAAACCTTTACATAATTGAAAATCAAAAAGAAAAACTAATTACATGGCTAGGATTTCATCAAAACCCTAGAAAAGAAGACTAGTCACTCATGGAAGAGTGGAAAGAGGAGAAAGATGAGGAAGAAGACCCCATGGAAGTGTCCTTCAAGCAATTAAGAGAAAATCACCTCTTGAAACCCTAGCCTCTCTTTTCTTGCAAAAACAATTTCAGAACCCTAATCTAGCCTTTTTCTTGCCTATTTATACTTCTGCTCTTTTTCAAACAGGTTTAAAACATCGGGCACGTTTTTCCAAAAAGTCAACGCACGTGCAGGAATCTGTTTTCTCTCCACATTCTGTCTTTTTGCTCATTTTATGCTCCGATTATGTATAACCTGATTGACATTAAACAGACATAAAGTATATAGTTTGACAAGTAAGTAAAGTTAAGAGATCATAATTAACGGCCTCAATGTTGTACAATTCGACCTTAATCAAAAATCTATATGTCACATTTGTTTAGCTTTATGGGATGTAGGGATCAAGAGTACGATGTGATTGCGTGAGAAAATTATTAGTGTAGTGATATTATATTGGGGATATAAGATAAATAGTGTTTATTTGTACATACCAAATGAATAATACTATAAAGAATATTAATATATAAAATTAATATTTTTTATTTTTTAGTATTTTTTTAATATTATAATTATTTTTTTATTCTAAACAGTATATAATTTGCTTAAAAATTATTTAAAAATTTACTAATCCCCTCATTAAATTTCTAATCTCAACCTCCATGTGAGATTGGTAGTCCCACTAATGGGGGGATTACTAGTCGGAATCCCCTTATTTATATTCCCAGCCAAACATTCTTTAGGTGAATCCCACGGACTATTAATCTAATCTCCTTCTCTAAAGAGCCAAACAAACGTAGCCACATAGCTATGTTCATCCCTTCTCTCTCTAAACAACACTTCACTTCTAAGTAATGTTTAAAACTCAAACCGGTGAGCGAATCGAAAAATAGATCAATGGATGGGTCACTAGTTTAACCGTGGGGTTGAACCGAATTGAACTGTGACGTCATAATTACATACAAATAATTATAAAAATATATAAAATTTTTAATTCGTATTTATATATTTAAAATTTAATATTTCTAACATTTATGCATTTGAAAATGTTAAAAAAAAATAGAAACTATATTAAACTTCTCATATGTATTGCATAATTACAAGCTATTACATATCTATAAGGCTTGGGTTTGACTCTCACCACAAGTATTTTAATGTAATATTTTACATACATTTTGAAGCCATGAACGGACCCAGCCAGTTTGATTGAACTAGTACCCAGTTAACTAGTTCCATAGCGTTTTAGAGTGGTTTTCATAAAATAAGCTGGTTTTAGAAGAGGATTAGGTTTGAAAATTGATCCGGACTGGAACTTGAACTAGTCAACAGTTCAACTAGTTATACTAGCCAATCCGGTCCGAATTTTAAAACATTGCTACTAAGCCACAACCTCTCTTATGGTTTATGTTCCTACATGTCCATGTGACAGCTCACATCAACTAAACCAAGCATATCATTTGGGAATTGACTATTTTAATTGATCTTTTTTTATTTTTTATAAAAAAAATATGTAGAAAAATAGAAAATATGACCAGATAGCAAATGGTGGCTATTTTTGTTTATAGTTTATTAAGAATATATATATATATATATAAATTTTAAATTTTAAATATTGTGTCAATTGAAATCAAGGCTTCGTTTGAGGCTTCGTTTGTTTCAACATATGTGTGTGCATAGAGAGCAAATGGTGTGTGAAAATATAATTTTATCCCTTGAGAGCTTCCTCAATATAAAATTACAGGATTTTCATTGGCAAGTCATTTTTGGAAATATAATGGATTTTTCTTAAATAAATATTTTACTTATTTTTCATTGAATCATAATCAAACTACATATAATGATTTCTACTAAAAAACTCCATTAATAATTTTTTCTTTTGCTGAACTCAAGGTTTTAAAAAGCGACAGCAACCATTACGTAACGTCGTTAAGAAACGATTGTGGTGGTTACTGTCACCTATTACGGTCGCTATCTCGGTGTGACGGAAATTCACATGTGTAACGGCCGTTTCAATGTTACACAGCGGCCGTAATGGTTTGTTAGATACCGTTATACACCCAAGGTTTCAAAATGCGACGTTATGTAGTGGTTGCGGTGGTAGGCACCAGGGGTTACTCCCGCTTTTGTGGTGTGATTAAGATTCACAGGTGTGTCGCCCGTAGCTGGTGCACAACGTAATGGTTCTGAACGGCTTCTTTTTGGAAAAAAAAAATACAAAAAAAATCTTTATAATTTATTTTTTTAATTTTTATACAATTACATTAGCATGTATAATTTATTTTTTAAAACTATTCAAGTTAAAATTTGCATATGCTTTTACAAGTATAATAATTAAAAAAATAATTTTATACATCAAAGTCTAATAAATTTTTTTCCTGCAAGAGTAATATGGATTTATACCATATAAAGTCATTAATTTAAAATAAAATATAAAAAACTCAGTTTATAATGATTTAAAAATATGAAATATATTGGATCATACTTTAAAATTTACAAAAATTGATCAATATTTATTTTAAAACCCAATAAATATGATTATGGGACAAAAATATGCTATTCACCCAAAAAAAAAGGGACAAAAATATGCATATCAATAAGTTTTTTCAAATTGTGCAAAAAATAAAAAAATTCACGGTTTCTCTTACCGCAACCGTTACGCTACGGCCTTTACACCCCGTAACCACAACCATGCCAACGCCATTGTTACGGTATAGCGATCCCGGGTTTACCCTTGTTGTACAGTGATCCGGACTTGTGTCTGTGGATATTGGTAGTTGATTATTATCTTGTTTACATCCTTTTTACTTCATATTTGAGTTATAGGATGTGTTGGGCAGGTTTATTACAGGTTGGTTGAGTTTAGAAACCAAAACTAGTTGCCCAGATTTTGACCTGTCCGCTCGAGCGGGGGTTTTGGCGCTCGAGCGGGAATTGCACCCATCCAGTATTTCTTGTAATGTTATTATTTTGAGGGCGTTACATACGGCGACCGCAACCACTTTTTAGAACCTTGGTTGATCTTGATCCATACTCAATGTATACAATGAGAACAAAGATATACTCGTTTTATTTGTGAGATGTATTGAATTTAAAATCCTATTAAAATTTAATGTTGACATAATTATTATAATTACGTGTATATTAATTTCTTACAAAATATACTACAAATCCGCAAGGCCTCTTTTATGGTATCAAAAGTAGGTTCATATCTCTTGTTTAAAAACATGCTATTTTAATATTTTTTGGTTTTTTATTAAGAGGTGTGCAGAAAAGTACAGAAAAATAATGTGATAACTTATAATAAATCTTTGACTAAAATGTTTAGTCCTCAACTGGGCTAATATTAGCTCCATTTGGGAACTTGGCTATTTTAGTTAGCTATTTGGTTTTTTGGCTATTTCAACATAGCTAAAAAAATTAGGTTTGGGATGATAGTTGATTTTGTTTTAGTTGATTTGATAATTGTGAAAAAAAAAATAAAGTGATTATAAATTAAGTATGATATTCTATTTTATTAACTATTTTAATTTATTTTATCTTTGTTGACTATATTAAATATAAATAAAAAAAAACCCTCCTAAATAAGGCCATTATGAAGTTGAATATATCATGATATTTCAACGGTTGATGCCTTTTGATCATGGAGGTCAAATGGATAAAAATTGTGAGGCATTGTTGTAAGAGCATTTTTAATTTTGAATTCTTAAACTTTTTATTTTATTTTATTTTTAGACATTTATTCAATTTTTTTTTAACTTATTTATGTTTCACTTAATTTAAATTATTATTTTTATATTTTAATAAGTTTTATAAGTGACATAATTATTAAAATACCCCAATAATAAGAGGGCGCATTAATATTCTCGTTAATAGTGTAAATGTTTCATGATATGAATATTCATTTTGTCAAATTTATTTAATGTGAATGTTCACATCATAAAACATTAGTTTAAAATAGTGCACACCAAGTTGCTAAGGGTTAAAAAAATATTTATAAGGTAAAATTATGAGACGCCCCAAATTTTTTTTTTTTGACGTCATAAGATTTAGATAACAATAACTTGCTAGATAAAATTTTAACTACTAATTAGGAACTTTTAAATTCTTACATAGCCAAAGTCCAACAACAAAATAAAACTACAAGTTCACACACAACGTCACAACATAGTTAAATATTAATACAAGAAATAACAGGATTTTATTTTGATAAAATCTTGACTCTAAGTTAGCCAAGGTTCGATATTAGCAGCAGCTTCAATTTTAGCCCCAGTCCCTTCCTCGACATAATCTGGCATGAAACGCCAGGGCCACAAAATATATGCTATGAGTTTTGCAACACAGTAAGAAAACATAACCAACCTACCATTCTTTTTGAGAAAAATAATGAGATTATAAACACAAGATAAAAATATAATCGTAAACATAAATTACAACCATTAAAATAATTCAAATAATTTTAATAACTTAGGCAACCCTTGAAATCTCACCAAAGAGGTTTAACATACCAACCACTAAGTCATGGCCACGGTTAATTTGGAACCCCCCTTGGTCAATTATTCAAGAATTACCAAAGATGCCTACGCCCGGAGTTATATACCCAAGCCGTAACATCCGTGGTCTGCCCCAAGGGAACGGTCTGCCAGGGGTACGCAACTTCCCTGCGTGCCACCTGCACATCCACCCTTATTCCAAAACCAAATACCGATAAGAGTTCAAATAATCCCCGTGCCATCTTAGGGTTTCGTGACACAATTTACTTAAAAATTATTAAAAACCAGGGCTCACCCTGCATACCCGGTATTAACCCTCTATCAGTAACATTATTCATTTAGATTAATTCATAGATCAAACCCATAATCTAAAAATTTATCATGAAATTAGACTTCTCAAATTTCATCTTTTAGTTAGAAATTACCAGATTTGGCTTAGTATAGAATTTTAAATAAATTTTCAAATACATAGTAAAATCTGCCTCACAGTTTCACATTTAGTTAAAAATTTGTATAAATTCGTAGAATGCTCAAAAATTGTTTCCAAAATTCCTGGATGAACTAGACATCATTATCAACAACTTTGTAGAAGAAATAATCTCGAAATTTTGAGTGTAAAATTGTCTAAAAATTTGGGTAAACATGCTGGCAGATTCAAAGCAGATTATTCTCAACACAGTTTCAAATTTAGTTAAAAATTTGTATAGATTGGTAGAAAGCTCAAAAATTGTTGCCAAAATTTCTGAATGAACTAGACATCATTTTCAACAACTTTGTAGAAGAAATCATCTTCAAATTTTGAGTATAAAATTGTCTAAAAAGTCAGGTAAACATGCTGGCAGATTCAAAACAGATTATTCTCAACACAGTTTCAAATTTTGAGTATAAAATTGTCTAAAAAGTCAGGTAAACATGCTGGCAGATTCAAAACAGATTATTCTCAACACAGTTTCAGATTTAGTTAAAAATTTGTATAAATTCGTAGAATGCTCAAAAATTGTTGCCAAAATTCCTGGATGAACTAGAAATCATTATCAACAACTTTGTAGAATAAATAATCTCGAAATTTTAAGTATAAAATTGTCTAAAAATTCGGGTAAACATGCTGGCAGATTCAAAACAAATTATTCTCAACACAGTTTCAGATTTAGTTAAAATTTTGTATAATTTCGTAGAAAGCTCAAAAATTGTTGCCAAAATTTTTGGATGAACTAGACATCATTATCAACAACTTTGTAGAAGAAATCATATCAAATTTTGAGTATAACATTGTCTAAAAATTCGGGTAAACATGCTGGCAGATTCAAAACAAATTATTCTCAACACAGTTTCAGATTTAGTTAAAATTTTGTATAATTTCGTAGAAAGCTCAAAAATTGTTGCCAAAATTTCTGGATGAACTAGACATCATTATCAACAACTTTGTAAAAGAAATCATATCAAATTTTTAGTATAACATTGTCTAAAAATTCGGGTAAACATTGCTGGCAGATTCAAAATAAATTATTCTCAACACAGTTTCAGATTTAGTCAAAATTTGTATAATTTCGTAGAAAGCTCAAAAATTGTTGCCAAAATTTTTGGATGAACTAGACATCATTGTCAACAACTTTATAGAAGAAATCATCTCGAAATTTTGAGTATAAAATTGTCTAAAAATTCGGGTAAACATGCTGGCAAATTCAAAGCAGATTATTCTCAACACAGTTTCAGATTTAGTTAAAAATTTGTATAGATTCGTAGAAAGCTCAAAAATTGTTGCCAAAATTCCTGGATGAACTAAACATCATTATCAACAACTTTGTAGAAGAAATCATCTCCAAATTTTGAGTATAAAATTGTCTAAAAATTCGGGTAAACATGCTGGCAGATTCAAAACAAATTATTCTCAACACAGTTTAGACAATTTATCATATATAATCTGAAAATTTCAAATATATAAAAAAAAAATGAGAGGATTGAGAGAGTTTTCTTACTTAATAGTAGGATTCAAATGGGTGATGAAGTGGTAAAAAAATTTTGCTTCCTTAACCTTGCCCTCTTCTTTTCCTTCTACTGAATCTCTCATCACCCGTATATACTTCTTCTTTTGTTTGTATGTGTCCATGAACTAAGTCTACCTATGATATATATAGGCAGATCTCTCTCTCTCTCTCTCTCTCTCTCTCTCTCTCTCTCTCTCTTCATGATGTTATTCCCTGCCATAAACTTCACTCTACCCAAAAGCCATCATTGGGTGGAATTCACCAAGCCAACATGCAAGTTAGCATGTGGCATACCCTTGCCACCGAATCTGATTCTCGTATTTTTTTTTTAATAATAATTTATAACAATAATTATTGAACATCAACACCTTATTATTCTTAATAAGGCCTTTGTTAGTGATAGAATTGGGTTAATTTAAAACTAATTTTTTTTTTCACTATTCTATATTTTAGGTAGGTTCTGAATAATATTAATTAATTAATTTATTTATTTATTTTCTTTTAAGAAAAATTTAAATATGAGTTTTCACAAATTATCCATAAATTACCTTAAATAGTTTAAGAACTAAGATTTGATGGATCAAATATCAAAATAGTAAGACTCATTGCAATACAAGGATATCTTATACATTGATTGAGATACAACGATTTTCTTATAAATTTTCTTTTATTTATTTATTTATCAAATTTAAATTTGATAAAACGGTACTCAAAGATCATTTTCAATCCATTTATTAAATGTTTATCAAATTAAGATAGAGACCTCAAATATTTTAGAATTTGATGAAAATTTTAAAATATGTGGAAGATGGTTTTTTTTAATCAAATAAAATTTGATGAAAAGATAAAATTGGAATAAGAGAAGAAATTTCAAAAAAAATTGATGAAAATTTGTTGAAAAAGTTACTCAAATTTGAATTATAAATTAGATGAAAAAAATAATGAAAGATTGGGTATGCTCTAACAAAAAATATTTTTAAGTAGTTGTTGTGAGAAGTAGCTATTTTATTGATTTTTTAACTTTTTATTAGAAGATGTGAAGAAATGTGGAGAGAAGAATTGATTTTTTGAATATTTTAGAGTGTTTTAAAAACAATTATTTTATATATTTTATTTTTAATATTTTTTTTGATAACTCTGGTGATTTTTTATTTTTTTTTTTGTCATACTTCTAACATTTGTCTACACTAGAAATCGTTATCTTTTAATCTTTAAAAGTAGAAAAATGTAAAGAAATTAAAAAAATCAATATTTAGTAGAAAAAAGTCATTTAAAAAGAGGAAGACATAGGTGAATTTCTCGAGGCTTTTCCCATATTAAGCCAAATTACTATCTTAATTCCCAAACTAGGCTAAAGCGCTATTACAAATCACGCTTTCACTGTTTGGAGCAGAAAATTTGTGAAATAGTGAAAGCGCTATTACAAACCACGCTTTTAATTACGAAAACATGGTTACAAACCATGCTTTTAAGATAAATTTGTTTTCTTCATAAAACGTGATTTCAAACCACGCTTTTACTGTGCTTATTTTGTTTTCTGAAGAAAACGTGGTTCCAAACCACGCTTTCACTGTTCATATTGTTTTCTTAAGAAAACGTGATTCACAATCACGCTTTCATTGTTGATAAATGAAAGCGTGGATTGCAACCACGCTTTTACAACTTATATAAAACTCCCAAGCCCCCTCATTTGCAATCACGTTTTTTACACTAAAGTTTTTTTCGACTCTCGCTCTCAGACTCTCGCTTTTGCTCTCCCTCTGCTCTCAGACTCTCACTCTCGCTCTCGCTCTTCCTCTGCTCTCAGACTCTCACTCTCGCTCTCGCTCTCGCTCTTCCTCTGCTCTCAGACTCTTTCTCTGCTCTCACTCTCTCTTACGGCTCTCTCTCTGTCCATGGTATGGCATCTATCTCTCTCTGTCTCATTTGAATTTTATGTGTTTATTGTGTTTGTGAAAATGTGAATGTGTGGTTTTGAATTGGTAAAAAATGTTGTGGTTTTGAATTGTGAAAAATTTGTAGGGTTTTCAATTGAATGTGAAATCATAAATTATGAATTTAGAAATTAGGGTTATGAAATCATAAATGTGTTAGGGTTTTGAATTATGAAATGTGTTAGGGTTTTAAATGTGTGGTTATGAAATTATGAAATTAGAAATTATGCTTGTGGTTTCAGAAATTAGGGTTTTGAATTTTGAATCGTGTCTATATTTTTTGCATTGTGAATTGTGAATCCTGTAGGGTTTGGAATTTTGAATTGTGAATAAACCAACCTATATTTGTTAAATTGGAAATTTTATTTTTTGCATGTTAATAAAAGGAATTTTTTTTAATTAAGAATAAAATTATGCGAATTGAAATTCATATAATTGAGAATTAAAATTCATATTATGAAATTCATGAATTGAGAATTAAGGTGGACTAGCAATTTCAATTTGAGGTCCACATGCTTACATATATATGATCATTTTGTTTCAGAAAAAAAGACTGTAAACTGTATGATTGAATTTAAAATCTGAAAATTGAAATGAATCTGAAAAATTCACAAGTTGAGAGATTTGAAAAAAAAAAAAAGAATTTAGTGCATAACTGCCCATATAATTGATATAGGAGTATTTTTGAAAAACCCAAAATATGAGACATAAACACTCAGCGAAGACTTCTCTTTATAATAGTACTAGATATATATACATCTTTATTCAGTATTTCACTTGGTAATATCAAGGTGGGGTTGTATACTTGAATTTGCCGTCTATTATACTATATGAGAAATAGTATTTCTCACATGATTTATTTCACTATACTATTTTACCCTCTAAGTGTATTTATTCAATTCAAGACATTGTGCATATTTAATAAAGGGCAAATTTTACTTCAATGTGCATATGCAAAACCCATATAATTTGGAAATAACTATAATGTTCTTGTGGTTTGTGGACTAAATGAAGTATACCGTCAAACGTTCAATCCAAGTTAACATCAAGTGTGAAACATGTGCTAGGTCATAAGGGGGTTATGTTCTTATTTTCAAATATCAGAGGTAAATCACACATGGAGTAAAGCAAAGGGGGCTAAAGTCAATTTTATCTTTCAAAAAAATGACAAATATGAATTTCAATTAAAAATACTAAGTGTATGGAAAGATTAACATTTTTTCCTAAGTTAAATTTCATGAAACTAATCTCTACTAAATGAAATTATTCAAAAAAATATATTTAATTTTGACTCTATTTTATTCCAAAAAAAATATTTTTATTGACTTCAAAATAATAAATGAAAAGATCATGTTCTCTCAACTAAAAGACAAAATGACTATATTAACCTCAAAATCCTATTTTACGTATTTTCTTTATTTAATTGTGTAGGTTACATAAGAGATTTAAACATTTCTGGCATCATTTAATGAAAATAACATTAAAATTTGTAACTAATTATCTATTAAATGGGTTATCTGTGTCAATTTCATATTATGCAGGTTTGACATAACCCTATTTATTTATCATGTTATTATATAGTGTCATATTTGTGTTTGTGTTGAATATGTTCAACCCTAACCCCTAACTTCGTGTACGATTCATGTTGTGTTAGAAATTCCCACCTGTAATAGAATCAAAGTAGGTTCAAGTGGAGTGCCTTTGGCATGTTATGTGATCAATGATGCTAACAAAATTGACGTTGTTAATTTATAAAACAATTGTAAGACCAGTGATACTTTGCAGTTCACATAATATTGGACAATTAAGAAACAACAAACTCATGAAATGAGTGTAGTTAAGATGAGGATGCTTAGGTAGGCGTTTGATAAGTTTTGGACAGAGAGAAATAGAAATGAATATACATTAAATGGTAGGAGTAGCACCAATTGAAAATATGTTGAGAGAGAACAAACTAAGATGGTTTGGTATATACAATGAAGACTAGCAGATGAAATGGTAGAGAAGAATGTGATAGGATCACCGTAAAAGGAAATGTTAGGGGAAGACGTAAATTGACTTGGGATGTGATAGTAAAAAAATTAAACGAATTTATTTAATTTAACCGAGCATATAACTTTTAATAGTACGAAATGACGAAAAAAAGATTCACGTATCGTAGCCCACTTGATTGGGACATAAAGCTTTGTTTGGTTTAGTTTCGTTTGGTTTATTTCACTGTATTTAGAGTCAGGCACCCAAAATATTATAAAAAAATTCTTAGGATTTATTTTCATTTGGGTTTCGCTAAAGGTTTCCACTTAGTTGTTAACTACCTAAATCCATACTTTAGGACATAGCTTATTGCAGGTGTCTGCATATAAGCACATAAGCACTTGTAAATTGTATGTTAGACCAGATTGCACTCTGCCCCTCCAAGCTAACCAACAAAAAAAATTGAATTTTGAGAGGTGCCACATTCTTCCACAACCATTGGAAAATCAAACCAAACAATTTATTTTTGTCAAATTTATTCATATTTTTTCAAAAAAATCAAAAAATAATTTAAAAAATCAAACCAAACCGCTATATCATGTATTATTTTTAATATACATTCAATAAAATTAATAATTTTTATAAAAAATATTAACTTCGATATTAGAATAATTTGAAGACATTTCATCATAAAATACTAACATTTAATTTTATAATCTTGTCATAGAAATTTTAAAAAATTTAATGAGCTGAATTTGTAATACATATAATAGCATTATAGTAGAAATTAAAATTTCCTCACAAAACTTAAGAAAATTTGAAAAAGTTTTTGAAATGGGTATTGAACGAAGAGACTCATCGCCACTTCCGCTTTGTGACTGTCCACCACCATTGAAAAGGATAATCTTAACATTATGTTTTAATAATTTTATTTTGATTTATATAATTAGAAGTCATTATTAATTGCATTGTGCCTTCAGGCACAGGCATACACTAGTTATAATATATGCATGAAAAGAGTCTTAAAACATTCTAATTAATAGTCCATAGAAATTTCCTAGGTAAGAAGGGAAAAAAAAAATGACACTTTGATGGGTAAGCCTGTGTTTCATAATACCAAATAATTACTACGGATGGCCAAATAGATTCACATGGATAACTATCCAAAATTTACTACATAGATTTAACCACCAACATAAATTTTCTCTCTATTTTTTGGCCATTATAAATTATCTCTCTATTTTTATTTTTATTTTTGTATGTTTAAGAAAAAAAAAAGAGTAAATAAATTAATTTTTTTTCTTACTTTTCAGAACGAGCCAAAATGAGCCTTTTGTTCGAATTTCATAACAAAGCCTCTATGACCTCTAAAAAGTGGACGAGGATTACTATTTCACATAGGAAATAACTTTGTCATTAAGGTCCCTAATGGTACAAGTTTGAGCAAATCAAATTCACTTATCTTTAATTGTCCATAAATCTGAAGAATTGGATAACCAGTTTTAAAAAATTAAGAACAATGTTTGAAACCCCTATTTTATATTGCCCAAATCAATCGAGTTATTTCAACTCAATGAAAAAAATAATAATTTCATACAAAACTTACATTATGATTTAAGATGTTTGTATGACTTGTCCAATTTTATCCAATCTCACTAAATAAGAAAAATACTTGATAGAATGAAGTGTTTTTTAAATGTGTGATATATCTGTCTACTTTATCAAAATACTAAAAAATATATCAAGATTTATGAAAAGAAAACAAAATAAGTGTTTTTAAAATTGGTCCCGCTTACATGCGTACGATTAAATCATTGCCTAAATTAACGGTTGTGTAGTCATTATTATTATTTATTTATTTGTTTATTTTGAGTGAATGCCTTTTAAAAATTGATCATATTGAGGGAGGGAGGCCCTTACCGCAATGGTAAGGTTGTTTTATTATGCTGATAATAATATAAAATAAAATAAATCTATTATAATTCGAGTATTATGGATTCAAATCATAGAAATAATGGGCTTGTTTGGTTTGTTTTTCATAAAAAATTTTGGGAAAATTTCTCGACAAACAAATTTTCAAGAGTAATCAAACCAAACGAATTTTTTCAAAAAAAATCTCAAAATTTTGTTTGGTTAGCTACTTTCCAAAATAACTTTCTCTCTCATACACATCAAATCAATCACTTTTTGTAAAACTCTCTCCCCAAAACAATTTTCCACAACCATTTCTGAAGGAAGGTAAACCAAATAAGTTTTCGTACATTTTATCTCAAAAACTACTCTACAAACACAAACCAAGCACACCGTCTCTGGATACTGAATAATACACATGCATATATCTGATCTTCCTCTAAACTCTGCCATGACTGTAATCTTTGGAATTGTCCTTTTATAGATCTTGTAAATCAAAATGGGTCACTAGTTTTGTTATAAACAAACAAAATTGATCATAAAATTGAATACAAATACATATATACGCATAAAATTTTATAGAGTTTGTTATTATTTTGAAAAATTTTGTCCATCTATATACATTTTGTGTACAGTTCTATAACCATTTTTGTATTCTTAGACTTATTCAAAATCTGAAGTTATTGCTGCTATGTGATTCAAAATTTCTTTTTGGCCACTAATTCAATAAAAAATTTTGTATAGGACATCTATACATGTGTATGAATTCCAAAAAGGATTATATGAACAAAGTATATCTAACCTCAAAAAGAATGAGAATAAAAAAAGACCAATGACAACAAAGAATTAAGACAAGAAATATAGTTATTTTGATGTTTTTTTGAATTAAGACAAGAGAGCAATGACAACAAAGAACCTTTATGCAGAAAAGATAAGAGTCTCCACATAGGAAGTAAATAAAAACTCCACAGAAATAAGAATCTCCGCAGAAAAGATAAGAGTCTCCACATCAGGAAAGAAGAAAGAGTCATCTTCCAATTCCTGGAAGTCCAGTGAAAATGATGACTCTGGTAAGGAATGGGGGGTTGACAGAAAACTAAACTTGGGGGCAAGACAAACAAGCTCAAAGCCAAGTGGTTGGTCCAGTTGGGGGATTAAATAATTTCTAAAAAATTGTTCTTGGAAATTCGAAAACCGAGTAAGTTTTGGATTTAAAATTTATAACAATTATTTTAATGTATACATTTTCATTCCAACAATATTTTCATACACTAGTCTTCCAATACTATTGGGTCAAGTGGTTGTCCATGAGATTTGCAAATTTATTACGAGTGATTTCCAGAAAAAATGTAAATAACAATTAATCTTCCATACCTATGGGGTTAAGTGGGCGTGCGTGGGATTTACAAATTTGTTACGATTGATCTGCAGATGGGTACGTTACGACCAATGTTCAATTGATGTTGTAAATGTTTCCCAAAATATTACAAATTGAATATTTAAAAGTTGATTTTAAAATAATTCCAAATGACAACAAAAATTCAAATAGTCACTTTTCAATGAAAAACAAATAGTGATCATAACAACGAATGATGCATAGCTAAGTGAAACACAACATTGCCTACATAAGCTTCCTTTTTTCACACATTGAGTAGTCAAATCGTGGAGAGACTTGTCAGTATATGCAGATGGATTGTCAAGTCATGTGACTTGGTGCACAGGCTTTGGTTTTCTCAATTTTTTGCTCGATTTTTTTATTACAGTGACAACTCATCTCTTATTGATATATGTGGGATTCTCAATTCAGAAACTCACATGGCAACAGTGAATTCACTGATTTACCTTACAGTGAGCATGCCCTTATTTTGTCGGTATATGCAGATGGATTGTCAAGTTATGTGACTTGGTGCACAGGCATTGCTTTTCTCTGTTTTCTGATTACAGTGATGTAGACACCCCATTTTTGACCGTCCTCAAGACTTGGACGTCACCGTTTGAACACTCAGTGATCCATGTTTGTGTTCGTTTAGAGTTCCCGGAGGTCTCGGCTTCGTGCCTTGCCTCGGGATCTCCGAATTCGACCGTTTAGTGTCTGGTTTTGCACCAAACACTTGCATTTTGCCTTGGAGGAGCAGGGAATGCCTTGTGAGGCATCCCTACACACCACCGGCCATGGCCATAGGCCACCGGCTGGTTTTTGCTTCCACCGGCAATGTATATTGCCGGTCGGCATTATTTGTTGCCGGTCGGCACTCAATTTTGCCAAAATGGCATCTTTGGCCGGCCGACTACTGTGCATCTGCTTTTGCAGATATTTTGTCACAGCTGTCTTGCATTTGGCTCCCCTCCATACACGTGTATGGAGGGATCTCCCTCTTTAGAAGCTTGTCTTGTAAGCTTTACAAGACAAGAAGCTCTAGCATTAGCATGCGTGCCGCATTTGCATTGTCTTCCATTAGAAAAGACAGAGGAGAGCTCTGGTTTTAGGGTTAGGGTTTGATACATATTCTATCTTTCTTTCCCTCTCTTGAGTGTTCTAGGTGTTTTAGTCCATACTATTGCACACAAACACCTAGTGTTTCACCTTCCCTTGGCTTCTGAGGTTCTAAGGGGTTGTTTTGGAGGTTTTGGAGCTAGATTCAAGCCAAGGAGGGCTGTTGGAGCATCATTGTTGAAGGGGTCTTCAAGTGTAAAAAACTAGTCCTTTTATTTCCCATTTTTGCATCTTGTTTTTGCCTATCTTAGAACTGTTTTTGTGCTTAGTGTATAACATAAAAAAGTTCTGTTTTTGGGCCCTCTAAATTGTTTATTTAAAGTGTTTTGTGGTTTGGAGGTGTTTGACCCCTCCTAGGCCTTGAAAGGCCCCATTTTGAGCCATTTTGAGTGAGTTTCGAGACTTTGGTGTTTGGGCCTCTTCACCACTGAAATCCTGAGGGATTTTAGTAGCGGAGATGGTGCCTTGAAGTCTCCAAAAGGGGAGGGCCACCCCCTCTCCTTGTCCTTGAAATGGGCCATTTTTGGCCTCTTGAGGGAGCACCATGTTAGAATGTGTATTGATCATGTCTTGGCTGTTTTCCATGCTTATTATGCCATGATATAATCTTGTTGTGTGTTGGTTTTGGTACACCATGCATGCTTAGCATACCTACCATGTAATGCCTTGTTATTGCCTTAACATGCCTTAGGTTGTTAGCCTTTGCTCTAGCATGTTCTAAGCTTAGTCTTGTGAAGGTTTTGAGCATATTTCATCATGTTTTAGGTCTGTCCTAGGTTGTTTGGGCCGGATTTGGCATGATTAGTATAGTCCCTTTACATTCCGGCTTGTTGGCCTTAAGTATGTGAACGTATAGCATGACATTTTTGCATTGATTTGGTGATTTGGAACCATCCACCATGTCATTTCAGTCCCATTTGCATGCCTATATGTTTACCTTGGATGTATCTTTAATGCTTTAAAAGCTTGTGTAGTATGCTCCATGTTTTGGACATTGCACATGCCTTTGAATTTGAGCCACTTAGATGCCATCTAGGGAGCCCCCCTTTGCATGGTCTAGGTCTGTCTTGAACCTATTTTAAGTCCTCTTAGCCTTGTGAGGCTTGGTTGGCTTAGTCATGGTTCAAGTCCCTTTGACTTGCTTCAAGTACTTGAGCCATTCATTGCATGCTTGGCCTATTTTGTTTGCTTGGTTTGACACCATCCTAACATGATTTTCAATGCTTATCTTGCATGCCATATGTCCATGATTGCCTCATTCAAATGTGCTTGAGAGTTGCCTCATTTGCGCCTAAGTGTTGGCCCCTTAACATGTGCATGTGTGTATGTGTTTTGGTCCTTTATTTTGATTACTTTGGCCACTGTTTTGGGCCTATTTGGAGTTGCCTAAATCATGTATAAGTCCATCTTTTCATCCATTTGCATTGCCACATGTTTGCTTGTATGCTTGCATAAGTGTCTTGCCATGCCATGTTGCATCCTTAGCTTGTATGTCTAGGTTGCATTGCATCTTGTATGCATGCCTTGGTCCTTGACTTGGTGATGGGAATTGGGCCTTGGTTTGTTTGTTTGGTTTGCATTTCATTTGACATGAAAGTTGCACACTTGATCACTTGGGCCATCATCCATGGAAATGCGTGATTGGTGGTCCGAAAATCGAGACACATGCCCTTTTGAGTCGCAAACATGATAAGGGACATGATTGGTGCATACATGCCTTGAATTGTACTGCCGTGCTCTGCCATGCCCTCTGTTGCTGTCAATTGCAGATTCTGCAGGAACACTCTGCCGACCGGTAGTTCCAAGTGTCGACCGGCACTCCTCTCTCTGCCGATAGCTTCACCAATAGCCGGTAGCCACATATCACTGCCGGTGGTAATCCCACTCGGCCCGTGATGTCTCCCAGTATCCAGAGAAGCAATCCTGAGGTTTTGGCAGCCTCCAGAGGAGTAAAGGAAAAGAAAACAGAGGCAACCTAAGCATGGCGGCGCATTTCCCGAGGCGATTTGCTGTCTTTCTTAGCTTAAGTTAATTTGCTTAGCTGATTAGGCAATTTGTAATATTTAATTAGCTTGCGTAGTTAATTAATTTGTATTATTTATTTGGTCCCTCCGAGTGAGGGTAAATCTGTAATAAGTGTGTGTGAGTGGTGTGTATGTCTTCCAATCCCCACTTCTTTCTTCCCTTTTAGGCACA
>NW_021026533.1:38098-48332 GCF_004153795.1 Camellia sinensis
TAACAGGTGTGAACATTCACATCTGTAATACATTATAAGACTATTTGACAAATTAACTGATGTAAACATTCACATTATTCACAATAAACATTGATATAAATACTTGGTACATCATTATATGCCCATTGTGTGCAAAAAGTCATGCAAGAGTATCCCCTCACAAGAGAAACAAACTGATTGATATACATATCAATGACTATCAAGGCCAGAGATACTTCATCTTCCCAATATACCACAACTTCCACTGGACGATTGTTGTGTACGACGTCAAAGACAATCTATAGAGGCATTACAACTCGCTACGACCAAGACCCAGCATACATGACCTATATATTGACAAAGCACAAATATTGGTAAGTGACTGATACATATAATACTTGTCATGATGTGTAATACTTGAACTTGGACTCATAAACTATGTTGCTTTGTGCCTAATATGAATTTCATTATTCCCCTACATGGCAGAGGGACTACATCGAGGCTGTGATGCATAACATTGGACTATCATCACCATTATGGACCAAATTATCAAGCCAAAATCCATCGCAACCAATCATATTAGTAGATGTCTATCCTCAGCAAACATCAGATTTGTAAGCCTAAAATCAATTTGTACATATCTTCCATAACCATTATACACACCTAAATTTCAAAATCTAACAATTACAACTTTGCATTTTCAGGGTGGATTGCAGGCCCACAGTGTGTTACATCATGAGGGCGCATGTATACCGTGAGGAAATTGTTGACAGCCTAGATCGTTTTGACTAATGTTAAATAAGAGACTCATTAGTACACCATTTTATGAATCACAGAAAGATAGTGCAATGTGAAAACCTATTGGTGGGGGGTGTCCACCTATCACTGTTACCCAAATCTGTTATCCACATTGAAGACAATTTAGTGTCAATAGGTTTTACATATTGGAGCAGACTAGCTTAAGGAGTCGCAGAGCAATCCCATGCAATCCAAATTGTACAAGATTTAGACAAGCATCCACAAAAAAAGCGGCCAACAAAGTACAAGAAGTTAACCTTGAACAACAAACTGAAGGTTTGGGCCAACATGAGCAAACTCAACAAGCAGAAGGTCCAAAATTTGCACAAGAACGGCGGTGATGAGTAAATGATCTTACATATCTCCTACTGATTTTTTTTTTTTCGCTCTTGTTCAGTTCACATACATACTTAGGCCAAGTTTGGGAAGACTAAATAAGTGCACTTTTTGTCTTTTTGGACTAAAAAATTGAGATTGAAAATATGGATGTTTGGGTTAACTTTTTGACTTTTTATGGAAAAATGTGTAATAAAAAATTGTAAAAATTGGTTTGTAGAGGAAAATTTGAATTGGGAGTTGTGCAGCCGTAATTGTTGACTTTTGGTGAATAGTATTAACTTTTTAACTTTTTGAGTAACTTTTTGACTTTTTGGCTTATTTGGGACTTCCCAAACTTAGCCATAATGTAAATTTTAAGAAATCATGCATCCAAAATCTTTGTCATACCAAGCGGAAAAAGATGAATGAGAGAGATAGGTTATGTGCATTGGATCAAATGGATTGCAAAACTAATGTCTCAGTTGAGATTGATTGCACACCTTTTTTAAGTCATTATTTTATATGTTAATGGTGCCTTGGATTGCTAATATAATCCCCTTTTCCCCATCTTCACTTAGGTACAAGAAATCAACTTTTTAGATATAAATTTATTTCCTTTCTAAAAGTGTAATATTTGTTGGGAAAAATTTTAGCCAACTAATTTTTTTCGTCGCAAGGTTTGTCCGAAGTAGTCCGTCTGAAAAAGTCAAAAATTGATTTTTAGAGATAAAATTTTACATTTATCACTATAAATAGATTTTTAGAGATAAAAATATGTGGTTGCAAAAAGTTTTTGTTTTGAGACAACCAAAATTTGTCTCTAAATGTCTATTACAACTCTACGGCAAAAAAAAATAGTTTTTGGGACAACAAAAGTTAGCCTCAAAAAAGTTTTAATTTTTGAGACAATTAAAAGCGATCTCTAAAAGTTGTAATTTTTTTAAGATAATTAAAATTGGCCTCTAAAAGTTTGATTTTTTTTTTTTTTTTTTTTTTTTTTTTTTTTTTTTAAAAATTTCTCTTTTTTAAAAAAAAAAAAAAAAAAAAAAAAAACTATGTAAAAGTAAAAACCAGCTTCTATCATCATATAGCAAAACAAAGTGCTCTGCTAATAATTCATTTACATACTCACAAAGCATAATACAGTTCATCTCATAAAATTTAATCTAACATTTCAACCTCATAATTTCAATGACAATTCAGTTCATTAATTAATATAACTTATGAGTACAATTACATCATTACTATGGAAATAAAATAAAATAAAAAAAACATATTTGCATTATTAGCATATTCATTCACAATATGAACAAAGTTGTATAGGTTTCTAAGTCAAAAAAAAAATGAAAAAAAATAAAAATAAAAATAAAAAAAATGGGTGAGGAATAACTACTTCCCCTTTTTGTTTCCTTCACTGAGATGTCTGTCAAGATCAAGGCTCCATCTCAAGACCGCGACATAGATCATCATCCAACTCGGCCAATTGGGAAGATGAAGATATATACACAAACCAAGAAGCAGTACATAGCTAATCAACTTGATTCTTTCCAGATCCACTTTAACTAAGAAATTTTTGTAAAAGATATAACCATGAAACACAAGAGACATGAATTATATACTTGGAAACTATATTTGGTTGATATACTATTATGATCTTTCTATTTATGGATCCGCATCTCCTTGTTATGGGGCCAAGACCAGGAGATTATCTCTCTATCAACAGATTATTGTGATTCAATATTTGACCTAAATATCCAAATGTAGGCAGAAGGAGTACCTACACTAATTCACCCGACACAAGTGTCATGGAATGACACTCTGGACCATGCACCATATTTCAGAGTTGGTAAGGGATTTGAGTTTACTAACTAATTAGAATTGTGAATAATATAGAATAGAGAATTTGTGGAAGATTTAATTTGTTAGTTCGTTTGTTTGTGAAGCCTCTATGGCTTCATTTTTTGTATTCTTTGCATCATCTTGATACTTTTTAATAAAATTTGGTTATTTATCAAAAAAAAATATAGAGTTATATGTTAAACTCAAATTATTAAACATGTTTTCAAAATGATTGTTGGACACATTCCAAAATCTTACCCAAGTATTATTCACAGTTCCATAATTTACCTAGTTTTATATTACTATTTTTTATTTAAAATAGTAAAAAAAACAAATTATAAAGAATTAAAAAATAAAAAACTTTCTCTAATCTAAAAAATGATATTTAAGTGCAAACAAATTTTGACATAGATTACCATTGTTTCCTTTAACAACAGAAAAATGCGTTCCAGTGAAAAATCCAACTGGTGAACTTTTGCCCCCACAATCTACAACCAAAAAGAGTTTCACAAGAACTTGAATATTATAAAACATAACAATAAATATAGTGATACGATATATTATGATATAGAATTTCGATTTATTTATCACAATTCTATTCTATATTATTCACAATTCTAATTGGTTAGTAAACTCAAATACCTTACCAACTCTGAAATATGGTGCATGGTCCAGAGTGTCATTCCATGACGCTTGTGTCGGGTGAATTAGTGTAGGTACTCCTTCTGCCTACATTTGGATATTTAGGTCAAATATTGAATCACAATAATCTGTTGATAGAGAGATAATCTCATGGTCTTGGCCCCATAACAAGGAGATGCGGATCCATGAATAGAAAGATCATAATAGTCAAATGATCAGTACACCAATCCAAGAACCTCAATCACTTCCTAAATATTTCGGGGTTCACATCTCATTTTGTGAAGCTGAGACCATGAAATCACAAGACTTCATTGGAAAGCATGTTTTTGAAGTAACACGGTTAGCAAGTTACCTCAACAAAAATGCCATAGTAAGTAATCCTTTTGATGCAACAGTTCATGACATCTCCAACACTAAGTTTAGCCTGCAGTCACAGACAGCATAATAGCGTTAAGACTATAAATTACTTGTATCAATGGACATCTAGCTTCAACATATGCATAAATTAAATGATTGAAATACAAAAAGCCACCCACGATGCCATAATTAAACAATACAATTTAAGAAAAGGCAATGCTTTAACATGATTTTTACATAAATCCAATCTATTTTAAATGAGAAGACATACTTAATCCCAGGCACAAAGAGTTCGACTAGTCATCCTGTAGGGGTCATCCATGTAAACCAACTGCAAATAGTTCAAAAATTGATATATTTAAATTCTATTTTAATAGACATGCTATTTAGGAAGGTGAGATTCCATATTGATATATCAACGCAAACAACACTCTTCCATGCAAAATCTTTAATTGCTTAGATAAAACAATATTATAACTCTTGTTAATATTTTCCAATATATTCTCATTGTTAACTGCCTAATTCTTTCCTCCATTCTTCACAAACAAACTTTAATCATTGTCCCATAACAAAACTATGCAATTAATGCCTTGCCATGATGGTAATTAAAGCAAAAGTAAGAGCAAGCAAGAAGCATCTATAAGTTTAAACTGTACAGAGTTTCTTACCATCAGACTTTTCTTTTTCAATGACAATTCAATTCATCTCACAAAATATAATCTGACATTTCAACCTCTCATTCTGTAATTTTTTTTTCTTTCTGAAAATGAACTCGAGACTACAAATAATAGCTTGTTTGGTTCTAGTTTTCAGAAAACAGTTTTCAAAAAATTCTACTTTTTTATTTCCGTATTTTAATGTTTTCAATAAATTTTTTTAATATTTTAAGTAATTTTTTATTTTAATTTTTAGATACACCTAACATATATATACTTAAAAAGTATAATATTTGTGAAAAAAATATTTAAAAATACACTAAATACCAAAAAAATACAAAAAATTCAATACATTTTTCATATTTTTGTGTATTTATTAATTTTAAAAATATTTTTTCACAAATATTTTACTATTTAGATACATCTAAGTAAGGTATATCTAAAAAAGTAAAAAAAAATTGCTTAAAATTTTAAACATATTCACTAAAAATAAAAATAAAAATACGAAAAATAACAAACTCAGGCTCTGGTTGGAATGCTCTTCCAAAGCTAATTCTACCCCTTTATTTTGATGTTTGTTTACGGTTTTCCAAAGTTAATTCCACATTTAATTTTGAAAACTGTCTTAAGCGGGAAAATTTGGGCTAACCGGTCGTCTGGTCGGTTGACCGGAACAATAAAAAAAATTTTTTTTTTTTTTTTGCAATTGACACATTAATTTTTATATATTTGGAAAAAATATTTTTTGAATTTTTTATGAGCTTTAATAAAATTTTGAGTTATGTGTTTGGTTATGAGTTATAAGTTTTTGTATCAAATATCATATGTCACATCAAAAATTTCTCACTCAATTCAAAACTCTTTTCAAAACTCTTTCACCAAACAAATTTTCTATACTCAAATCATAATTCCAAAACTCACAAACTCAAAATACAACTCCTACTCTCAAATCATATTTAGAAAGCTCTACCAAACGCAACCTCAGTTTTGAGAAAACTGAATTCAGAAAACTGAAACCAAATACAGTGAATAATAGCAATGCAAAGGAGCACACACTCTGCGCGTGCTCATACATAGATAGAGATAGAGGTAGAACAAATAGAACTCAACCTGTAATTCTATGTTGAAATTTTGATCAAGCAATTAGAGCACATCACAATAAAGTTTCAGAGAGAGAAAAGGACCTTTAATCCTTTATGGAGAGAGAGAGAGAGAGAGAGAAAAAAAGAGGCCTCGAGGTCCTTGAAGATCTCCTAATACAAGCGATCGATATGGCGCTTGGCGGAGTCCAAGAGTGAAAAGGCCAATTCTTTCAATTCCAAAATTGGATAGGGTTTTCTGACGAAGAGATATAAATGATGCTACAATGTTCTTGCTCTTGTTACCATTGGTGTTGTTCCTCGAAGATAGAGTTAATGTTGAAGAGGCCGTTATACCACATAATCAACACAAATATTACACCGACAAATAAGCATTTTCGAAGAACAAATGCGAACAATAGCTCGAAAACCAAATCAATGAGACTGAAATCGATTAATCGATCAAACCTGGATACTGAAATCGCTGTCACGAGAAACGTTAAGAGACTCTTCGGGGAGGAAATCAACAAACCACCAATTAGGAGTGCAGATCAGGAGTCTCTGAGAGATCAAATTAGGGGTTGAAATCAACAAACCACCAATTCTATGGAGAAGGAAATTAGGGATTCAATCGAGAGAGAGAGAGAGAGAGAGAGAGCCTTTGAATGAAATCCCGATTATTGTTCAAAGAATGAAAATAAAATAATGTATTAGTTGAGTTTATTGGGGACCATCTAAAATTGTAGGTAAAAAGTCACTAATCCTATTTGGAGGTTTGTATGATTTACAGCCTTCAAAAATTTTTCTTCCTTATAACAAGACTCTCTTAGTCTTAATAAAGAAAATTATTCGCTCCCCTTACAAAATTTGAGTTTAATTCTATTTGGACGTTTGTATGATTTATCGGCATTCTCAATTAGCCTAGCTATACTATCATTTGCTTTTCTATTCATTTGTTTACTTTAGTAATGCATGCATATGTCTATTCTCACTTCGCCATTGAATGATATAATTCAATTGACCATAACAGTTATGTTCAATTCTTCATAATTCATAGCTATTGATTTTCCTATTTCTCATATGTATTTTGATGCGATTTTTCATGTTACATTTTCTTTTGATGCAATTATTCTTCATTACAATTTCTTCCGATTTCTCAAATGCATTTTGATATAATTTTTCATAGCTATTGGTTTTTTGAAGCAAATTTAAGCGATTGGCTTTGTTGCAAGTCATTGATCCATACTAGAAACATTAGGTTACGTTGCTTATATCGATGTGTGAAAAATCTAGAAATCCGCTAAATATTGATTTGTAATTATGTATCAATTTAAAACAATAAAACAATCCCAATCAAACAATCAAGACAAATCGACACAACGATTTTAATGTGGAAAAACCACAAATGGAGCACCTCCAATTGTGATAAAAAAATCACAGGCAACAGCTACAAAATAATTCACTAAGAAGATATAAAGGAATTACACAGGTATACTCTCAATTACCTAGCGAATCCACGCCCGAATTGAACCAACCCCTATGTGCCTCTTCCAGCCCCGTCTTCACCTTAGAATTGTCTTGACGATGAGCCACTCCAGAATCCACCAAAGCTTCAGGCTCAAATTCTTCAGAATCCACCGAAGAACAACTCTCTTTTTTGTGTAGAACAAACAAATAATCCTTTGATGTGCACTCTTTAAACCATGAGTTGAATACTCAATCAAAACATCAAAGAAAACTAGCAAAATATCCCCAGATATAAACCTTAATAACCAAAAAGAAGATCTGAAGAAGTAATCCTAAAATCTGACAGAAACACGTACTTATAGAAATTTGGGACTGTGAGGCTCGCTCGAGCGAAGACTCTCTTGCTCGAGCGAGGAACCAAAAACACGTGTTTTCCATAAGTGGCTTCGCTCGAGCTAAACAACCTGCGCTCGAGCGTAAAATCATCTTTCTCAGGTTTTTTGCCAGACGCAGCCTTCGCTCGAGCGAGAACTCCTTCGCTAGAGCGAGCAAGGGTGGACAGGCAACTTCGAAAGCAATTTTGCATTTTGTTTCAGGGGCACTGCCCCTCGATCCCGCCTGAGCGCTGCCCCGGACCCGCCAAGGGGCGCTGCCCCCTAGATCCCTACGAGTTGACCAGGCAGCTCGATCCCCGTCATAATCAGCGAAGTGGCAATCTTGAAAGTATTAGCATCACAAACTTCTCTGCAAGGCACAATTCGGGTTGGATTCGCATCTAAAAACTCATCGCCTCACTGAAATAAAAAGTGCGCAAAATAAATACAACTGAAAAGAGTTTTGTCAAACGGGATTGCCAAGAATAAAACCTAACAATCTCCCCTTTTGGCAATGCCGTGACAAAACACACCTAACAAATAAAATCCTAATTACCCCAACCCATTACAGCCAACAAACACAAACTTCTTTCTCAAGGTTAAGATCTGCAAAATAGCTATTAGTGTCACAATCTCCAAAACAACTATTAGTCCCACAAGAGTATATGAAAAAGTAATAAACATATGGCTAGATTATCTTGAAGCATGAGATGGAAAACATGAATAGATACGACTTGGAGATTTTAAGAACATGTAGCATGAAAAACTAAAAACTAAGACACATGCACCCGACACATGGCATGAATACATGAAATCCTAAGACACATGCACCGGACAACATTACTGCCCCTTTTTGTCACGAATTGACAAAGGAAACTCAATCAACTAAAGCAAGATCAGAAACCACACAAGCAATGATAAGATTATGTAAATATCAAGAGCATGCAAGAAGGAAATAATAAAGACGCAGAGCATAGCATCATGCAAACCAACTAAAGCCAATCTCCTTTTCACGCAAAGCAACCACAAACACTGTACAGAAAACAATGAATAAGAAGAAACTGACAAAAATAATAATTTGGTGGAGCAAGAAAGGAATTTTAGATTTATACCTTGAAACACACAAGATTATCCAAGAAGCACAATTACTTGAAAACACAATGTGCACAGCCTCTAGAAGATTCCTCATAAAAGACAGTGATGCATTATGTGAAAAGCATAGATCCCATGAAAAAAGTGTGTGTGTGACTCTTGGGATTCGACAAACACTAGATTCAAATCCTAGTAGTGATATGAAAGCTGGACCTCTGACTAGAGAATCTAAGCACAATTAAGGAAAGTCAAACCACTGGGAATCAAGGGGTATTTGTTGAGTAATAACGGAGGCTCCCCCTCAATCAATAAATCCTTTTTTTTCACTTTTTTTTTTTTCTTTTGCACTTTTTTTTTCTTTTGCTCATTTTTTTTTTCTTTTTCTTTTTTTTTTTTTTTTTCTTTCTTTTGCACATTTTTTCTTTCTTTTGCACACTCATTGGTGGCTGACACGCTCAAGAGTATGGAAACCAAACTAGAAAAGCATGTAAACAATTAGGATGACTTGGTTGGTGCTTTTGAGGTAGCCTTTTCCTAATGCCCAGACTTTAGAGAAATGAGAGAGAAACTATGGAGGTGCAAACTAGATTGTAGATGGTTAAGAGACTCAACATCACCTATGATATACTAGTATAGGTCAATTCCTCTAGGAATACATAGGATACAATGTTAGAACTCCATAGAGAAATTTGATCACTTAAGCAGAAACCCCTGCAACAGTTTAACTCAAGGATGTGTACAGAATGAGATCATGAATTCAATGAGCATGTACATTCAAAATGAGCCATGGACAAAGACATATGAATTCTCGCAAGCAGCATGAAACATGTTCAAATATATCCGTGTGCAAAGATGACAAGTATCAATGACAATGAGATTATAACATCCAAGTACACATAAAGCCAATCAAACTCACCCACTCATACAACAAGTCACACTCTAGTTTAAGAGCACTACACCCAAGCTATTTCTAAGGAATTCAAACCTCAGAAAATCAAAGGGTTCTGTAAATATATCTACTCTTTGATACTCAGTGGGTACATTGTAGGAACCCACATTTTATGTTCTCATCATGTTCATGAGCGTCTGTGTGATTATGATTTGTTAAGTTTGCATGTGTGTATTGTGATTTGTTTTGCTTGAGTTAATGTGATCCATGCCTTGTTTTGAAGCCTTGTGATTTGTCTAAGTGTAGTATGCTTGTCTTGTTCCTTCCTTGATGTGAAACTTAGGTCACGCCTTGCCTGAGTTATACTAGCCGATGTTATTCCAAGCCGAGGTCATCTTTAGTCTAGTAGTGGTATCTTGGAACCCCTTGCCGACCTCAGTCCTTGCCTTGACCACATTAGCCGAGATGTTACCTTGCACCCAAGTGATCTCGTCCTGGAGTGGTATGACCTAGGCCGAGGTGTGGCGCATCTAGGCCAAGATGTGGCACAGCTTAGTCAAGTGTTGTCCTTCCTAGCCGAGGTCATTGTCACCTTAGTTGCCGAAGTCCTTTGTTAGCCGATGTCACCCCTTGCCGGAGTGTCATTCTGTGTAGCTTGTTAGATACGCCTTGTTGTTAGCCGATGTCATTGCCCCGTCAGAGAGCCCATACCGCTTTACTTGTTGAACACCCTTCCACCATGCT
>NW_021026533.1:54801-101815 GCF_004153795.1 Camellia sinensis
GAAACCCTAGCTCCTGACAAAATAGGACAGGGAAACCCTACCCCAACATAGGGGTGTTTTGGCTCTCACTTGTCTGCTATGTGCTTTTAGAGTGCGTCTCTATAGGAATGCATGTATCAGTCTACAAGTTTGGGCATCAGGCCTGCGGACACCAGTTTAGTAGTTTGGGCATCAGGACTGCGGGCACCAGTTCAGTATTTTGGGATTCAGTTTAACTGAGGGTATCAGATTTGAGGCTAAATTTTGGAGGCAGAATTCAGTAGAGGGCACAGTCATCCTGCTACACTCATATCTGTTTTAGTGAAGTTGAGCTGAGATGCTGCATGTTTTCTCTTTTGCTAGGGGGTAGTCTGGGAACCATAGCTTCAGAAGGCTCCGATATCCCCCGAGGTTCATCGAACTTATGCTGATAGACTTTGTCAGGTCAAAGATTCAGTTCAAGGGCAATCAGTGTTCCTTTGCCAGAGGCAGGGTAAAAGGGCCAATCAGGCACAAATCACCAGTTCAGCAGTTACTAGATCAGTGGCCCTTATCCACCCCACCAGTGAACAGCCAGGCTGAGGTCTCAGTTTCTACTGCAGGGATAGATACCAGTCAGTTAGGTGGATCAGCAGAACACATTAAGGATGAAGGCAATGATGCGCCAGATGCAAGAAAGTATGAAACTCATGCATCAAGATGCTGTCCGCCAAGCAGAGTTCTCTAAACAGCAGGCCATAGTCATGGCCCAGCAGGCTGAGCTAATCACCAGGCTGCAATAGCAAAATGGAGCATCTGCTTCGCACCAAGCCCCTCCCCCACCAGGAGTTCCAGCATCCGAGGAGGCACCAAATGTCCAAGGAGATACGAACATTCCGATAGGACTGGCTCCGCCCCCAATCTTACCCCAGCTGTCTAAAGCACCGATCAACCTGCTAGATTCACCATTTGAGTTCGAGTTAGACCCTACAGCGCGGAAGGTGAGCAAGCTAGAAAAGATGTTCAAGAAATCCCAGAGGGTAAAGTCCATCCCGGACATTGAGGACGGGTACACCGACGCAGCTATGACACTGCCGGACAGTTTCAAGATGCCTCACATCGACCGTTTTGATGGGTCAGGAGATCCCATGGTCCACCTAAGTTTGTTTTCAGATGTTCTGCGCCCGATGGGCTTAACAAGATTACAGAAGCTCTCCCTTTTTGGCAGGACCCTGTCGGGTATTGCGGCCATCTGGTACGCCAAATTGGAGGATTCAGTGAAATGAAACTGGGATGAGATGGCCGAGGCCTTCGTTGCGCAGTACTCCTTTAACACGCAAATCAAGATTACGACCCGTGATCTTGAGATGACGAGATAGGAGCCTAAGGAGAGCTTCTCAAAATTCGTGGCCCGCTGGAGGGCCAAAGCCTCAATGATGACCATTAGGCCAACGGATAAGGATCAAATACGGATGGTTGTGCGCAACCTCCAGCCCAAACTAATGCAGAAAATGATCGTGCTCCCCTTCCCTACCTTTTCAGATTTGCATGAGATGGGAGTACAGATCGAGGATGCTATGAAGCAGGGCCTCATTGACCAGGAAAAGGAGCAGCCCAGGACGGCGTTTACCCGCAGTTCGAATGCGACCACCAGCGGTGACGCAGTTGCAAGATCTTCCGAAGTGGGCATGGTCGCCACCACCACACCAAGAGCAGCCACCCCATTTGTTAGTGCATCCACTTCAAACCCCCGAACTTCAGACTATCTACCCCGAGGCAAGAGGGTTTTCACCCCACTCTATATGTCTTTGTCTAAAGCCCTGGGGGTCCTACTCAGAAAAGGACATCTGAAACCGTTAGAGCAACGGCCTCTACCCGATCCTATCCCTCCAAAACATGACCCGACTAAGTACTGTGCTTTCCATCAACAAACCGGTCATGACACCGACAGTTGCGTCCGTCTCTGCCACGAGATACAAAATTTGATTGACAACGGGGTCATCCCCGCACCAGGTCCTGCAAAGTCTATCGGCACTTGATCAGTGAACTTGTAGGGGATAATGTGATATGATCGAGGGATGAACCACCTGCGGGCGGCATTCAGTTTATTTCAGATATGGTGTATGGCACGCACCGTTTTGAGCATTTGGCGAAAGCTACATTCTGACTTGGGTATTGAGTCAGTCTTGTTGTTTTATTTTGAGTCTGTCCTTTTATTTTGAGTCAGTCTTTTCATACTGAGTCAATTGAGGTCTGTCTTGTCGTATCGATTCAGTTCTGTTGTATAGGGGTCGGGTGATCCCGAAGAGTGTTACCACGGACATCACTGTTTTGTTTCGTGTTTGTCTTTTTGCTTTCTTTGAGTCTGTTTCTACCGAGGAACCAGTTGTGCTAACAGATTTTGAATGAAACAGCAGTAATTTTCACGCTCTCGTATTTGCTTCTGCCTTGTGCCAGTTATGCCGGAAGTTCTGAATGAGATGGCAGTATTTGACTAAGAACTCTGCCTTTTCTGTGCCTTGAAGTCATTGTAATAACCTAAGTTTTTCAAAACTTTTTGAACGTTGCGATGAAAACAAAGAGGGAGGAATTCCTCGGGATTTGTAAAACTTTGATCAAACTGAGAGAAAGAGAGGCGTGCTAAGCCCTTAATGAATGAGATCATGCTTGTTAGTGTGAGTACGGAGAAGGACCCTAGCTTTGATCCAGAATGGTTCCACACTGTCTTCAACGCGAGCGATTTGTCGCTTTCTTAAAAGATTTCAAAAAATATTTTGCGCGATCCTGCGAAAACCTGTGTGGAATCGCTCTTGAGATTGTGCAGCCTAGGATCGCTCTCAGCCTCAAGACTCGGCCTCTTGCTTTCAAACCTTGAACTTGCATTCAAAATGTTCAACGGTTAACCACAATGTGAGGCCTGTGTGGCCAGATTTGAAGCAGCCCTCGAACAAGAGGCCAGGCAAGTCGGATCGAGAAGATCAGAAGGTCAAAAGAAGCTTGCGAAGCTAGATCAGAAGCACCCCTCGAACTAGGGACAAAATGTCGGATGTGCTCGAAGAGTCAAAGACAAAGACTAGCAAGAAGGCCAAATCCCAGAAGGGAAGAAATAAAAAGGTGTCGCTGAAGGACAACTGAGTCCCGATCCACAACACTAGGGGCAAATTCAGCCCCCACATTGGATGGACTCCTACATCATCAGCAAATAGCAGCCACTCTCTTGGATTCAGACAGATTCGAGATTTCAGAACCATTTGACATGGACCAAGCTACACTTTTACCCTTGAGAGGCTCGCTGGGCCGAAAACCCGGAAGGGTGACCCAGGCAAAAGTTAGAGCAAGAAAAAGAAGAAAAAGAGCACAAAAAAAAAAAGAAGAAAAATGCAAAGAATGAAAAAAAAGAAAATGAAGAAAAATGAAGAAAATGAAAGAAGAAAAAGAAGCAAAAGAAAAAAGATGAAAAGAAATGAAAAGAAAAACAAAGCTCGCAAGGTCGAAAACCCGTAACGGGCGCCTTGGCAAAAGTTAGAGCCTAAAAAGTGAAGGTTAAATACCCGAGTGTACCTTAACCCCGAACTACGTGAGGCTTGATTCCCATCTTTGGGATACGTAGGCAACTTCATTCTGAAGTCCAGCCGTAAAACACTTCAAATTCGATTGTGTCCATGCGATGGTTTTGGTCATCTTTGTCTTCTCTATATCTGAGAGTCTAGTTGTGTTCGTCACTCTGAGGACTGACTACAATGCGCTCCGGTGCTATCCAAACAAGGGGCAACTTTCCATTACCATTCAAAACGCCGCAGTGTCATTTCAAACAAGGGGCAACTTTCTGTTGCCATGCAGTGTCCTTCAGACAAGGGGCAATTTTCCATTGCTATGGATCCGAGGTTGTGCATCTCAAGAGTAGGTTCCGTGCTCGTTGAGCAGTGGTCGTTTGCAAAAATAATTTTTGAGAATTTTTACTGAGGTTGACTAATCTTCTCGAAAAGTATTCCATTTTCAAAACTGGACCATTTCTTGGACCCAAAAAAGGAAAACTCTCAGTGCTCACTGCCTAACTTGCATGATTTTAAATCAAAAATCCGAACAAGCGCGTTAATCTAACTCTCATGTTAGTCAAAACTGTTTTAGTAGAAAGCAAAAATAAAATGGTCAAAATAATGAACTAGGGGCACAGTTGAGTCAGGTATTCTGTCTTTTCTCCTTTGTCAAAATACTTGCCAGAAAGGGCACTCTACTTGTCGGAAAGGGCACCGTATTCGCCAGAAAAGGGCACAACAAAGGGCAAAAAGCTTTCACATCCTCCAAGCAACGAGGTATCAAGCAAAGTCCGAAGCACGAACTAGAATGGGGCAAGATATTCCACTCCATCATCTGGACAGATCTTATCACGTCCAAACTCCCCAGCAAAGCATCATCAACTGATGTTAGCTGCAGATTTGCTACACACCCAGTTGTAGCGCAACCTTTCCGTGAGAGGAATTCACTAGATGTGAGCGGAAGAAAGGGAATCTAACAGAATGCTAGGGGCACAAGCCCACAATTTGTTGTTTATCCATCAACCACCCAGGGGAGGGATGAAAAATGAGAGATTGAAGAATAGAGAGATGTGCGCTGAGAGAAAAAGCGAGAAAAGGGTTTTGAGAGAAAAACCGAGCTTGAGGGCCGAGTGATGTGAGAATCACAAATAAGAAAGGGTGGGAAACACTACCCGGTGAAACAGGCTCCCTGTGCACGTCTGAGTGTCGTGTCTTTTTGTTTTATCTCGATTCTTGTTTTGAGTCGTTTCGAGTGTTACTCGATGTGTCTAGGTTGTGTGCCTTTTATTTCCTTTTTGAGTCGTTTTGCTATGTTCAGTCGTAGGCTCAATACCTGGTCGAAAACTCATCTCTCAATTTCAAAAATAAAATAGTTTTGTGCTCAAAAGTGCTGTGTCATTCTTCACGTTTGTGCAAAACAAGATTCGTTCTTTCATAAAACCGCACGGTTCGACCCAGGTCATGTGAGAACAGTAAAACCAGGACCTATCTGAAGCTATATGGGTTCCAGACTGCAAAGCAAAAGAAAAGAGGGAAAATCGAAGCATCTGAGTGTGTTTCACCTTCAGCAAATTCCACGATTGTACTCCAGATGTACCTCCTCAGGCCTTGTCACTACTCTGAAGCATAAGTGTATCTCGGCCCCAAGCTTAAGCCTACTCCAAGTCAGAATGGCGATTAAGGCAGCAGCAGATGTTATCTCTCTCTGGTATGAACATGGTGTGCCCCTTTTGAGCTGAGTATGTTGCAAACCCCTCCGAAAGGTAAATCAGAGGTCGCGTTTGAATTTGGTCTCGTTAAGGCTTGCATTCCCTTATTCGGCATTTTGTTTTAAATATGAGTTGTCACGCACGTTCCATTTGCATCGTGATGCATGCTCATTCATTGCATTGTTATGCACCCACTTCACTTGCATCGTGATGCACGTTCCAATTGCATTGTTATGCACCCACTTCACTAGCATTGTTATACCTATTCATTGCATTGATTATGCACATCTATCTCGCATTGTTATGCTCATTCATTGCATTGTTATGCACTAATTCACTTGCAATTATCATTCTTTCTCCTCGCGCGTGCGACGGCTTAGACCTCCTTTGGTTTAGAGCATTTGGAACACGTTCCAATGCCCGCATCTTTTATTCTAAAACATCAGGATACGTCCCTACGTTTCTCTCCCTTTCCGAAACACCGGGATACGTCCCTACGTTTCTCTACCTTTTTGGAACACCGGGATACATCCCTACGTTTCCGTTTCTCTTTTATTTTGAAACACCGGGATACGTCCCTACGTTTCCGTTTCTCCCTTCTTTCGAAACACCGGGACACGTCCCTACGTTTCCCTTTCTCCTTCTTTTCCGAAACACCGGGATACGTCCCTATGTTTCTCCTACCTTTCCGAAGCACCGGGATGCGTCTCTATGCTTCTTCTTCCGTTTCGAAACAACGGGATACGTCCCTATGTTTCTTCCTTCTCTCCGAAATACTGGGATACGTCCCTAACCTTTGGGATACGTCCCTAACCTTTGGAATACGTCCTTAATCCTTGGGATACGTCCTTAATCCTTGGGATACGTCCCTAATCCTTGGGATACGTCCCTAACCTTTGGGATACGTCCCTAATCCTTGGGATACGTCCTTAATACTGGGATACGTCCCTAATCTTTGGGATACGTCCCTAACCTTTGGGATACGTCCCTAATCTTTGGGATACGTCCCTAATCCTTGGGATACGTCCCTAATCCTGGGATACGTCCCTAATACTGGGATACGTCCCTAACCTTTGGGATACGTCCCTAACCTTTGGGATATGTCGCTAATCCTTGGGATACGTCCCTAATACTGGGATACGTCCCTAATCTTTGGGATACGTCCCTAACCTTTGGGATACATCCCTAATCCTCGGGATACGTCCCTAATCTTTGGGATACGTCCCTAACCTTTGGGATACGTCCCTAATCCTTAGGATACGTCCCTAATCTTTGGGATACGTCCCTAATCCTTGGGATACGTCCCTAACCTTTGGGATACGTCCCTATGTTTCTCCCTCTTCGGTTAAAAGCGCTCGGAACACGTTCCAATGCTCACACCATTCCGAAACACTGGGATAAGTCCCTATGTTTCTCTCTTTGTCCCCTTCCTCACACGATTTCAGCGTGTCTGGAATTTATCTTATGATGCATGAAGCGCGCTCCTGATTAATTTTCTTTATTCTTCCTCCACTCACGAGTCCAACGTGGTTGGAGTATGTCACCATTTTGCATCTATTGAACTCTCTGTTGCATCGCATCTATCATCTATTACATCCATTGCACCATGTCTGTTTTATTGTCGGTCTAAGGAGACCTTAAATCCTGCATCATCATTCGCGTTGTTTTGCGCATCGCACTTGTATTTATTCGCACCATCTTGTGCACTTTCTGGTCTAGGAGACCTTAAATCCTCTAAAGGTGCAATTCCTTTGGTGTTTGTCGTGCCCGAACGACTTCCAGTGGTCTGGTATAGCCACCTACCTATGTTAGCAGTGAGTTCTTAGGAGATCAACTGAGACAGTGGAAACTAGAGTTCAAATGGCTCTTGCCTAGAACGCAAAGGTTCGGGATTTCCGAGACTAAAGTCTGGTTTAAATACCCAGGGGTATATCCTCGGCTTGAAATCTATATGGCAGCCCCATAGATTGAGATAGCATCTGTATGCGCCTCAATTCTGGATATTGAACCAACCTAGTCTGTCACCCTGTTGGAGAATAGGGAAAACTGCGACCATCGTTAGGGAGAAAAGTAGTACCTGCGGTTCAACCAAGGAGAAGCGAAAGATCCCCAGCAGCATGAGGTAAGTCATTGCCAATTGCCCCTGTAAGGTACTTTTACCTCTTAGCTATTACATTGCATTTTAGCCACAACATTACAGTGCATTGCATGAATCCTCAATTAATCAAACCGGCTTCGCGTAGCGTATAAGTCCAATTATCAAACCGGCTTCGCGTAGCGTATAAGTCCAATTATCAAACTGGCTTCGCGTAGCGTATAAGTCCAATTTTCAAACCGGCTTCGTGTAGCATATAAGTCCAATTATCAAACCGACTTCGCGTAGCGTATAAGTCCAATTATCAAAATCTTCCTGCATATCATTTTACATCTTGCCCCTCGCCTGCGGGCACATTTCTTTGTTATCTAGTATGTTTGTCTAAGTCTTCGGCCTTGTCAAAAATGGGTCGTCTCTGGGCTTTGACATTCACTCCCGTCACTTATGACTTCCGAGTTCTGTCAAAGAGGGGCAACTGTAGACACCCCATTTTTGACCGACCTTAAGACTCAGATGTCACCAGTTGAGCGCTCGGTGATATTGCATATTGTGCTCGTTCAGAAATTTCAGAGTCTCGACTGCGAGCCTTGCCTCCGGACTTCCGGACTCTTTCGTGCCTTACCTCAGTTTGCGAACCAGGCTCTGTTTTCTCTGTTTTCTCTTCCCGAAGGGAGGGAGAGGTCTCAAATATCATCTCTCAGTGGTTGCGGGCTACATTCTGTGGTCGTAGGCCATTTTTCTCGTTTGGAGCCCAGTTTCTGGTTTTTCGGAGCCGTTGGTCGTGTGCCTCGGTTCGGGACCGCTTAACCACCTCTGTTTGCTCCAGTTTTTGGCATGCATCTTATTTGCTCCCTTTTGAGGGACACTGTGGCTCGAAAAACCAACTTCGTGGTCGAACACCACTTCTGGTGTCTAACAGTCAGTTTTCGGGGCCTCGAGCTGCGCGTTTCGGCCCCCGAACCTCCATTTTGCATCGGTTTGAGTTCATTTTTAGCAGGGACCTCTGTTTCATTGTTAGAAAGGTCGTAGAAGGGTGGGAGGCCAATAATTGTTCTGACAACCAGTTTTATTCCTCCATCGCCCTCCGTCGCCCGTTTTTCTCACTTGAAAGCTAATGTTGACCACCCTAGGGCCACTTTTTCCAGCCCTAAATCACATATTTGTGTTGTACACACTTGGGAGGCCACCAATATCACATGGCCGGCCAGTAATTGTGTGTGAACCTTTTGAACCCCTCCTAAAAGTGGCCTTTTCTCTCTCCTGGTTTACTTTCTCCAGTTTTTGACCACATGGTTGTATTGTGCACACATGGGAGGCCACTAATCTAGGGTGGCCGGCCACTAAAACTTCTTGAACCTTTTGACCCTTGGCCGGCCGGCCATGGGGAGGGCCGGCCGGCCACCTGCAACTTAAATACCCGGCCGGCTATGATCCCCACCTCTGGTACATTACAAATATGTATTCTGTTTCCCCCCAGATTCTGTATCCGAGGGGGGAAACTTGAATTTGAATCTCCCTCCCTTTTTCTCCACTCTTGTGCCTATATAACAGCACCTCCAGCTGCATTTCAAAGGGTTAGAAATTTTGGTTTGGAGCACCTACATTCAATCTCTCTCTCTCTCTCTATATTCCAACCATCAAAACCCCTCAAGTCCTACACCATTTCTACACCATCTCCAAGCCAACCAATCCGCACTCCATTCCAGCAGCTTCACGGCCATTTCCAGAGGTCAAGGGCTCCCAAACTTGGTCCAAGAATTGTTGAAGCATTGGTCTTCAAGGGTAAGTCTTCTATCCCTCTCTTTGGCCCTATTTTTGCTCAATATATTAGCTCCTCTTGCTTGCATATTTGGACTCCAACCCTAACTGAGAATAGCATTATTTTGAGCTCCTTTTCATGTTTTTTTAAGGGCTTCTCCCTGTTTGAGACTTCCTTTTTGCACTTGCTTCTTTACCTCTCTTGTATGCCTCTTTCTTGCATAGTATTTTAGGCTCATTTGTAAACTGTTTTGAGCGTGGTCATAAACTGTAAAGTGGCTTATTTTGAGCCCTTCTTCAACATTGTTGAAGGGCTCTTTACTGTTTGAGGCTTCCTTTTGTCACTTGCCTCTTTATCCCTCTTTTGACCTCATTTTTTGCATGTTTTGTTAACCCCTTGTGCTTATATTTTTGGGCTCTAGTCCGAACTGTAAATAGCCTTATTTTGACCCCCTCTTCATGTTTGATCAAGGGTCCTTTACTGTTTGAGGCTCCCTTTTTGCTCTTTGTGTTTCAACCTCTTTTTAGGCCTTATTTTGCATAGTATTTTAAGCTTGCATGTGCACTGTTTTGGGTTTGGTCACTAACTGTAAAATACCATGTTTTGGGCCTCTCTTCAACTTTTCTGAAGGGCCCTCCTCTGTTTGAGGCCAGAAACCATCACTTGCTTCTTTGTCTCCCTTTTGGCCCATTTCTTGCACAATGTTTTAGGCCTGTTTGTGTTTAGATCCGTGGCTTGTTGAAAACTGTAAAGTGCTTCATTTTGAGCCCCTCTTCAACTTTGTTGAACGTCTCTTGGCCATTTGGGGCCAGAATCTGCTACTTGCTTCATTACCTCTCTTACGGGGCAATTTTTGCATGCTAGCTTAGTCCTATTTTTGTCCATTGTTTGGCCTTGATTAAAACTGTAAATATGCTTGTTTTGGAACTTTCTTGATTCTGTCTTCACATTTCATGTTCAAATAATGCATTCTTTGCATAGCCATAGGTCATTCCATGTACCTAATTTCATGTTTCGAGTCTCATTCCATGCATCAGGTACCATGTTTCCATGTTTCGGGACCATTTTGCATCACATTTCAGTACTGAAATTTGCATGTTTGTATATCATGTTTCATACCTTGCCATGCTTTGTTAGAGTGGCATTTGTGCCTTAGGTTCGGTCCTCGGTTTGCGTGCATGCGTACACGCATCTCGAGTGTCTCATTTTTCATCTCATGGCCTCTTATGTGAGTGTGGCTGAGGTCCACTCATGTTGGTGTAAGTCCATTATACATTGTGTATGCCATTTCATTTCATAGCATTACGTATGCTAGGTTGTATGTTAGCGCATTGTGTATGCCATGTTATCTCGTGCATCGTGTATACCATTTCATAGCATTGTGTATGTTAGGTTGTATCTTAGTTGCATTTCATGCATATCATGCATATTGCATCGTGCTTGGGATAGAAGTTAGCCCGAGCACGGGAAACGAGGGACGTTTCGTACTTCGAGTGACAGAACGTGTCTCAATTCCCTGTCACCAAAACTCTGGATTGCCCATGATGGAGTTAGGTCTTGTTGTGTTTTCATATGCATTCATTCTATATTGAGTTGCACAATTCGACTCCTAGGCCATCATGCATCGAGATGCGTGATTGGTGACACGAGGATCGAGGCATGCATACATTTGTGAAAATACATTGCCATGCCCTTTTCCTGCTCTCTGTTGCAGCAAATCAAGAATCAGTAGCCTTTCAAAAGCCTTGCACAACATTCCGGCATTAATTGCCAACAGAGGCTAATTGGGGCATCGCAGTGGATTTCCGCACAAAGCAACCCGGACATGTATCATTCATCATCCGAAGCAGAGTCAAGGCAGCCCCTAGCTTGCATGCTAGTTTACAGCTTACCTAGTTTAATTTGTTAATTAATTAGGATTTTGTAATTATTTGGACTGTAATATTTATTCGGGACTGTATATTATTTATTCGGACCCTCCGCGTGAGGGCAATATTGTAATAAGTGTGCGTGTGTGTGATGTATGTCTTCCAACTCCACGTCTTTCTCCCCTTTATTTTCCCGCTTATGATGGTTAGATTAGGGCATGTTTCAATTAGCATACAGTATGATAGCATGTTTGCATTCATTCATCTGTTTTGCATGCACCGGGCTCAGCGCATCATACTAACTACATTGTATTTTCAATTTCAAAGTTGAATATATGTTAGTTGTAGCATTTCATATGCCATGTTTAGAATAGCCGAACCTGCTATAGTTACATTTTTGCATGTGTTGCATTAGACATTTCTGTATAGTTAGGATCATGCATGGATTTCTTACATGGCTTCTGTTTTGGCTTAAAGTACTCGGTAAGTTTTATGCTTGAGCATCCTTGCATGTGTGTGAGTGACTGCCATGAATAGCATGCTTACCATGAGGCTATGTGCTTATGTGATATAAACTGCCTGAATGCCTGTGGGTGAAGGTTGGGTTATTTGAATTGGAACAATTCATCAAATGTGTGTTTTAAGCCCACCTGAGGGTGGCAAATCCACGTCTTAGCCTACTTGCGAGTAGCACCATCAAACCATTTTCAAATGATTTATGAAATGGATTTAATTCCTTAATGGAAAATGAGTGTTGATTTTTTATGATTTTGAAAAAGTTTTTGAAATGGGTGTTGAAATAAGGAATCAGCTAAAGTAAGCAAATGTTTTATTCCAATTCAGGCGATCCAGTCTATACTTGTATGCTGTGTGCATCACATAGTAACCTAGGCTAATAACCGGATTAAGGACACACAAAGTTTTCAAAAATATATATCATGGTTAGTAGAGGCCGATCTTTGATCGGGCGAGCGGGGGTGCTCACGAAGTGACCTTCCCCAATCGTACCCAAGTTCCCGAGCCGAGGCAACTTTGGTGATGACGGACACGTGGCCTTAGGCAATGAGTCAGGGTTTCCTAAATTTCTCCAAAATAAAATATTTAGGTGGCGACTCTGTATCTGGCAAAGCAGTCCATGTTTGGCACTTCTTTCAAAATCTGTTTTCTCAAAACGATTTGCCGAATTTGGACTCTTTGGTTCAAATTTAGAACCGTGACAAATTGAGAGTCTGAACTGTAGTGAGTCCAATATCGAACGGAACGGGGGACTCGTTCCTCCCGGGGCGTTCAGGGGACATCTACAGCGCTGCCCTGGACCCACCAAGGGGCGCTGGCCTCTCGACCCCCACGAGCTGACCGGACAGCTCGATCCCCGTCATAATCAGCAACATGGCAATCTTGAAAGCATTAGCGTCACAAACTTCTCTGCAAGGCACAGTTCAGGTTGGATTCGCATCTAAAAACTCATCGTCTCACTAAAATAAAAGGTGCGAAAATAAATACAATTGAAAAGAGTTTTGTCAAACGGGATTGCCAAGAATAAAACCTAACAATGTGTCGTTGGTTGGCTCTCTTATTTTATTTTTTTTATTTTTTATTTTTGGTTAGCTAGGATGATTCTTTTGTACCAAAATGTTCATTGGCCTTTATTTGAAGGAATTTAAACTTGATAAAACGAAAGGGTTATCAGTTATGATACTAATTCAATAACATTCTTTTATTGAAAGTTATCCCATTCTAACTTGCTATAGTGTATAGATGTGTCATTTTGATATGGATAAAAATTTGCTATTTGGACTTTAAGTTTAGCAAATATTTCTAGATTCTTTGCTTATGCTACATTCAAATATATAATTCATTTTTTGGTCTTTAATTTTGAAATTTACCATTTGAAATTTATAAATGCTTTCGCTAATTCAATGTGTAAAAACAATTTCAATTTTTTATATGTGAAGTTTTTAAGTCAGAGTGATATTACAATTTTGAATTGATTTATTACCATTGAGTTTCGTAGTACATGATACCAAAAAAATTGTTGGCAGTGTCTTCAGGCACGGGTTATCCCTAGTCCTTTTACAACCACATAGATTTGTCTCAAAAATGTAATAATATGATTAAATATATATTTTTTCAAATTCCTTCATTTTGTCTTTAAAAGCATAATTGTAGACAAATTATTTTTGCCCCTAAATCTAAAATCTTAATTTCTTGTAGTGTACGATGGGTTTGAAGGGAGACTGGTTTAGATTCTCCGCATGCGACTCTCTCCTCTTTTGAGGGAAAGGGATTTTTTAAATGACCAAAATAAAATTTAAGCAAAAGTTGGAGAATGAAAAGCATAATTTTGTTTATAATGTTACTCTTGTAATATATTTAAAATGTGCTGACTTGAGTACTTTTTGTCCAAATTCTTGATGATAAGTGACGAGAGAGGTTAAAAATCTAAGAATTAAATTGTTGCAATTTGAATATGAGTGACTAAAATAAAATTCATGTGAAAATTAAAGGTGAAAAATATAAATTACCTTAGTTTTATGTTTTTCTTTTTTAATTTTAATAAAGTGACAATTTTGAAAGCCAAAACCTAACCTTCCAAATGTACTAATTTATATTACATGAAAACCCTTTTTCTTTTTACTTTATGAGTATTCGCTTTCTAATTGCACATGCTCTACTCACTCTTCCACACCACAAATTTAATGTAATTTATATTGTAATTCAATGGGGCTTGATACCAATTAAATTTTGTTTCCATTAAATTTAAGGATAAATTACAATTACATCCTTTGAATTTTTTTTTTAATACCAATTTTCTTCTCACATTTTGAAAATTACAAATATTTCAATTATTAGAATTTTCCCTACCACTAACCTAACAGGCAATCAAATTACTCAAATACTCTCTAATACCTAATACCAAAATGAAACTATCATACTATCCTCATTTTTATCCACCCACTATCAAATCTCTCTTTCTACACCACTAAAGTGTTTAATTTCTTAAAGTTTAATATAGGTATTTCCGAAGAAAAAAAATTTATTACTTGCATCTTACATTATAGCATCTTCAATTAGGCATTTTACCCATCTAAAAGTTACTATAATGTTTTTTTTTTTTTAATTCACTTTTTTATGTTTTCACTCCAATTATACTTTTTATTGTAGCTATTTATCAAAATACTACTCACTTTATGAAATGGCATATCAACAACAAAGACAGAGATAAAGGATCATCCAGGTCAAATAGAGCCTAATCCTTGAAGGATGACTATATTTATCTAGTGAATGTGAGTTGAGCCAAATGTCTAATCATATACGTAGTACATTGGAGTTGAAAAAAATGAATTATAGTAGGCATTTTAACTAACATGCATTACATACCTAATGGGTTAGAGATGCTCTCATATAACGATTGATTAATGGAGAGGGTCATTTGTTATGTGATTAAAAATATTGAAGATGAGATGTAATTTCTTAAACATGAGAGAAGAATTTGTATTTTTAATAAACCTCAAAAGATATATTTGTAATTTATCTTAAATTTAAACTATCTATCACAATTTGTTTGTTTAAAAAATGGGAATCGTATATTAATGAGACACTTTAAAAACAATTACACTATACATGAATTTTTTTTTATTTGTGAAGTTGACAAGTAGACAATACTTGCTCTAAAGTACATGAAAAAAACTTGTACCAAATATATGACAGACTTAGGCCAAGTTTGACAACACCAAAATAATCCATCTTTTTATCTTTTTATTTTTTTTCCATCACATCACCTCTCTACTTTTCTGCACATCTTTTCGTAAAAAGACAAAAAGTGCACTTATTTAGGCCATTCCAAACAACCCCTTATAGTTATGGAAACTTTTTTTTCCCCATTATGCCCACTTATTTGAGATTTTTTTTTTTAATTTTCATTTAAAAATTAGTAGTTTATATTTCAAAGCATTTTAAGTATTGAGTAGGCTCAATGAGCCTTTGTTAAGAGTCAATAACGATAAATTAAAATTAAAATTAAAATTAAAATTTGAAATGCATATTTTATATTTCCTCTATTTCAATTTATTTCTCTATTTTAGAGAATCTAACTTATTAAGAAAATATGCAATTCTCACATTTTAAATTTTGAAATGAATTTACCACCACTATCTTGAATTTCGAAGTGTGTTTATAATGATTTAAAGTGGGTAGTTTTGAAAATCTAGCAAAGTTTAGTATCCAAAATAAAAGGTGAACAAATATTTTGAGACATGCCAAAATGGAGAGGTGGACAAACAAAATGGGATGGAGGAGATATAATTTAAACAGCAGTTCTACATCCTCAATTTCCCCGGCCCCCAAAACCCTCTTGAATGAGATGGCAAGGCATAATGTAAGTTCTATACCAATTGTTACATATTAGAGTGTGGACTAACTTTCGAAATTTTGTTTGCCATATCATTCAAGGGATTTTGAGAGAAAAAATTACAGCAATGCTAGGTATCATGAAAAATCTTTATGAAAATAATCATGAAAGTTTTGTGACCCTTGGATTACACTTAGAATAAAGCACCACACACTAATCAAGGTAATCCAAAGATCATAAATCTTTCATAATTATTTTTATGATCTAATTTTCATGATTCCTAACTTTTCCTTTTACACAAAATATGTATCACATGCAAATATCTTTTGAGAATGCAAGTTAAAATAACATGTGTAGCTATACTTGAGCATGTGTTTCATAGTCATAAAAGATGTAAATATCTAATATATATTTTTTGTAATTTTGAAATAGTTTGCAGGAAGTGCATATATGGCAAGATTACAGAAGTGGGGTTGGGAAACTGTCCTGAATGCAAAGTATATCTCGGTTGCGCTCCATTGAAAAAACTCAGGTATGATGGTCTTGTACTCTTGTTACACTCCTATTTAGAACTTGATACATCGATCAGTTGTTTTTGCATGTACTGAACTTTGTGAAGTGTAGATACAGTTTGCTTAAAAATGTACATAGCAAACCCTGAAATATGATGCAGATAATTCATAACTATTATCAAGGAAGTGCCTGTCAAGTATGTGGGCAATATGAGTGATGAGTTGTCTAGTAGACTATCCTTATGTGTTGTGTAAAATTAGGTTGTCAATCAACTATGTTGTAAGTGCTGAAAATGATGTCACTATGCAAAGATGCATCTGTTTATTGCACAACTGTATTTCTATTTTCATATATCCAACTCTTTGTTTGACAATGATGTGGTGATTTGGATAAAAATGATTTTTTTTTGATAACCGGGTGTCATGATTTGGATAAACCATATGATAGTTAATACTGTACAGTTCTTGTTTAATGGAGAGATACTGTGGATGGTTTTGCAAAATGTGTTTCTGTTAAAATACAGTGTTGGATCATTGTAATTTTGCATTTTTCATGATTGACTGTCATACATATCAGCTATTAATGTCCTAAGATCTGACATGATAGGAAAGCCAAGGTTTTTAACTGTTTGTATAAATTCTTCAACCAAAGTAGATAAAGCATAGAAACTACACGAATTTAGTTCCAGTAAAATGTGTGTTTAAGGACTTCTGAACCTTGGTAAGGGAATATAATACTATGCTTTCTACCATTAGGATCAATTCTTCTGAGGTATGGATAGTATTTATAAAGCTTGTGGACAGCAATTTTTTTTTTTTTTCTTTTCTTTTCTTTTTGGGCCCATTGAATTTTTGATTGTATTGTGTTTCAAAATGTTAACATTATATCAGTTATTTGCTTGTATCAGCTACTGTAATTGGGCTGTATGACCTAATGGTGGTCTGCTTACATGAACTTAATGATAATTTTCTTCAACTATATATATGAAGTTTTTTTGTGTTATCTCTGTTTGAGAACCACAATGTATCTTGATTATTTTCAGATTTCTAGTTTTACCAGTAACTAGTATGATAGTTGGATATAATTTTCGCTTAAGCAAAAGACAAGTGTTGAAATCACAGATAGAATAAACAACATGATTGAAATACTCAAGCTATAACTCTCCCTCTCTTGTGTGTGCCTTTGTTTCTATAACTGTTCTGCCATTTGAATTTGTGTTCTACTCCAAATTACCAAATTTAAAGGAAAAACAAGAAATACAAACTAACTTTATGCGTTTGGTTGGAATAGAGGTCCATGTTAATCAAAATTTCCTTTGTTTTCCGTTAACCTGCAGGGCCGACCATAGTGTGCAACATATTAAGGCTGCAATCTTTGATTCCTTAAAAAGAAGAGAGCCTAATCCTTTGCTTACTACAATAGAGTCAATGGAACCTGAAGTTATGCCCACTATTCCATTGCTTTCCAGAAGTAAGGAAAGATATCTCTCTTCCTTGGTTAGCCAACCTAAGGCGTCAAATAGGGCTGCAACGAGTAGAAGAAAGAAATCCTTGCCAAGAAAGTTCGTTGCTTCACGAGGATCCACTTTATCCGTTGAGGAGCCAATGAAGAACAGGGAAGCCATTCCCGAGAACTCAAGCCCTCTTGTGACTCTAACCAAGATTGCAGAAAATAAAAAGCCGGTAACAAGTTTACAGATTGCTCATTTGCACTTGTAAGATTAATTTGTTTCAAAAAGTTAAGGAAAAGCTTTAAATTGAGAATGGTTATGCATTTACTAGGTTAACAATTTATTCTTATTGTTGTGATGGCTTCAGAATTTCTTTGCTGGCGAGTCATCTAAGCAAAATGTGCCTTGTGAATGTGCAAAGGCCCCTGTTGAGCCATTGGAAGGTACGACTGCTCTTTGGAAAACTTTGAATTGTCTTGTAGAAACTGCAGGTATAACAAAGCCTGGCAAGTCTATTGTGCAAGAATCTGTGGCAAATTCAGCACTGCCCGTTGTCCATGAAGATGAGGAAAATGCGAACAAAATTACCAAATTGAAGGAACGAGCTAATAAATCTAAAGTCAACAATGATGAGGGTCGATCAATGCCCGTGCCATCAGGTTCAGAAAAACCTAAAAAGAATCGTAGGGGTCGACCAAAACGAGCTATGGCCACTGAAGGGACAAATATTGCACCACAAGCTGTGGTTAATGCTGCAAGCACTATGTGCTATAGAAAAGTTCATCCAATTTGAAGATTACAGAAGAGAGGTTGGGAAACTGTCCTGAATGCAAAGTATATCTCGGTTGCGCTCCATTGAAAAAACTCAGGTATGATGGTCTTGTACTCTTGTTACACTCCTATTTAGAACTTGATACATCGATCAGTTGTTTTTGCATGTACTGAACTTTGTGAAGTGTAGATACAGTTTGCTTAAAAATGTACACAGCAAACCCTGAAATATGATGCAGATAATTCATAACTATTATCAAGGAAGTGCCTGTCATGTTCAGAATTAAAGGAACATGAACTTGAGAAGTATGTGGGCAATATGGGTGATGAGTTGTCTAGTAGACTATCCTTATTTGTTGTGTAAAATTAGGTTGTCAATCAACTATGTTGTAAGTGCTGAAAATGATGTCACTATGCAAAGATGCATCTGTTTATTGCACAACTGTATTTCTATTTTCATATATCCAACTCTTTGTTTGACAATGATGTGGTGATTTGGATAAAAATGATTTTTTTTTTGGATAACCGGGTGTCCATGATTTGGATAAACCATATGATAGTTAATACTGTACAGTTCTTGTTTAATGGAGAGATACTGTGGCTGGTTTTGCAAAATGTGTTTCTGTTAAATTACAGTGTTGGATCATTGTAATTTTGCATTTTTCATGATTGACTGTCATACATATCAGCTATTAATGTCCTAAGATCTGACATGATAGGAAAGCCAAGGTTTTTAACTGTTTGTATAAATTCTTCAACCAAAGTAGATAAAGCATAGAAACTACACGAATTTAGTTCCAGTAAAATGTGTGTTTAAGGACTTCTGAACCTTGGTAAGGGAATATAATACTATGCTTTCTACCATTAGGATCAATTCTTCTGAGGTATGGATAGTATTTCTAAAGCTTGTGGACAGCAAATTTTTTTTTTCTTTTATTTTTGGGCCCATTGAATTTTTGATTGTATTGTGTTTCAAAATGTTAACATTATATCAGTTATTTGCTTGTATCAGCTACTGTAATTGGGCTGTATGACCTAATGGTGGTCTGCTTACATGAACTTAATGATAATTTTCTTCAACTATATATATGAAGTTTTTCTGTGTTATCTCTGTTTGAGAACCACAATGTATCTTGATTATTTTCAGATTTCTAGTTTTACCAGTAACTAGTATGATAGTTGGATATAATTTTCGCTTAAGCAAAAGACAAGTGTTGAAATCACAGATAGAATAAACAACATGATTGAACTACTCAAGCTATAACTCTCCCTCTCTTGTGTGTGCCTTTGTTTCTATAACTGTTCTGCCATTTGAATTTGTGTTCTACTCCAAATTACCAAATTTAAAGGAAAAACAAGAAATACAAACTAACTTTATGCGTTTGGTTGGAATAGAGGTCCATGTTAATCAAAATTTCCTTTGTTTTCCGTTAACCTGCAGGGCCGACCATAGTGTGCAACATATTAAGGCTGCAATCTTTGATTCCTTAAAAAGAAGAGAGCCTAATCCTTTGCTTACTACAATAGAGTCAATGGAACCTGAAGTTATGCCCACTATTCCATTGCTTTCCAGAAGTAAGGAAAGATATCTCTCTTCCTTGGTTAGCCAACCTAAGGCGTCAAATAGGGCTGCAACGAGTAGAAGAAAGAAATCCTTGCCAAGAAAGTTCGTTGCTTCACGAGGATCCACTTTATCCGTTGAGGAGCCAATGAAGAACAGGGAAGCCATTCCCGAGAACTCAAGCCCTCTTGTGACTCTAACCAAGATTGCAGAAAATAAAAAGCCGGTAACAAGTTTACAGATTGCTCATTTGCACTTGTAACGATTAATTTGTTTCAAAAAGTTAAGGAAAAGCTTTAAATTGAGAATGGTTATGCTTTTACTAGGTTAACAATTTATTCTTATTGTTGTGATGGCTTCAGAATTTCTTTGCTGGCGAGTCATCTAAGCAAAATGTGCCTTGTGAATGTGCAAAGGCCCCTGTTGAGCCATTGGAAGGTACGACTGCTCTTTGGAAACCTTTGAATTGTCTTGTAGAAACTGCAGGTATAACAAAGCCTGGCAAGTCTATTGTGCAAGAATCTGTGGCAAATTCAGCACTGCCCGTTGTCCATGAAGATGAAGAAAATGCGAACAAAATTACCAAATTGAAGGAACGAGCTAATAAATCAACTGGCATTTAAGCCTTTCAGACTTTCATTTCAAACTGGCATTTAAGCCTTTCAAACTTGTCATATCGAACTGGCATTTAAGCCTTTCAGACTTTCATTTCAAACTGGCATTTAAGCCTTTCAAACTTGTCATATCGAACTGGCATTTAAGCCTTTCAGACTTTCATTTCAAACTGGCATTTAAGCCTTTCAAACTTGTCATATCGAACTGGCATTTAAGCCTTTCAGACTTTCATTTCAAACTGGCATTTAAGCCTTTCAAACTTGTCATATCGAACTGGCATTTAAGCCTTTCAGACTTTCATTTCAAACTGGCATTTAAGCCTTTCAAACTTGTCATATCGAACTGGCATTTAAGCCTTTCAGACTTTCATTTCAAACTGGCATTTAAGCCTTTCAAACTTGTCATATCGAACTGGCATTTAAGCCTTTCAGACTTTCATTTCAAACTGGCATTTAAGCCTTTCAAACTTGTCATATCGAACTGGCATTTAAGCCTTTCAGACTTTCATTTCAAACTGGCATTTAAGCCTTTCAAACTTGTCATATCGAACTGGCATTTAAGCCTTTCAGACTTTCATTTCAAACTGGCATTTAAGCCTTTCAAACTTGTCATATCGAACTGGCATTTAAGCCTTTCAGACTTTCATTTCAAACTGGCATTTAAGCCTTTCAAACTTGTCATATCGAACTGGCATTTAAGCCTTTCAGACTTTCATTTCAAACTGGCATTTAAGCCTTTCAAACTTGTCATATCGAACTGGCATTTAAGCCTTTCAGACTTTCATTTCAAACTGGCATTTAAGCCTTTCAAACTTGTCATATCGAACTGGCATTTAAGCCTTTCAGACTTTCATTTCAAACTGGCATTTAAGCCTTTCAAACTTGTCATATCGAACTGGCATTTAAGCCTTTCAGACTTTCATTTCAAACTGGTATTTAAGCCTTTCAAACTTTTCATATCAAACTTTTTCCACCATTCAAAATTAATGAACTTTACAAAACTTACATAGAAGTAAGTAATTGGACAATAACATATTTCAGATATTACACACAGTGATCGGTTGGTTGGACCCTACACATGCCATGAACATAAAAGGGTGACTAACAATTCAATCCGTTCAAAATTCACATTTTCCTCTTTAGGCTTTATTCTTATCTCTTTAACTCAATGACAATGCTCAATGCATGCCTAAGAGTACTTAGAAGTGAAAGAGAACAGAAAACGAAACACAGAATGCATTAACAAAATTTCAGAAAACAGGGTCCCCGCTCGAGCGGACCCTTGAGGCCTGCAAAAGTACTGGATATGTGAAATTTATGCTCGAGCGTTCAATCTTGCGCTCGAGCAGAAGGCCTCTCTACATGGCTCCCCGCTCGAGGGTGAACTTCTCTGCTCGAGCGGACACCATGTCTGCAAAAAGTTCTGGATGTATCATTTTTACGCTCGAGCGTGACCTCGGATGCTCGAGCGGAAGTCCATCCTACATAGCTCCCCGCTCGAGCGTGGACTTCCCCGCTCGAGCGGACATCATGGTCTGCAGAAAAAAATACTGGGAGCACGAAATTCACGCTCGAGCGGCGGTTTCCCCGCTCGAGCGGGCATCAAACTTTCTGGAAATTCCAGAACTGTTCTTGGAGTTCAAATTCGATGTTCAAAGGTCTCAACTCATGATTCTTGGCTCAAACTTCATATATTTATGTACTAACATGGTACAAACACTAAATTACATCACAATGAAGCTCAATTTTGCTAATTAATCACATGCATGTTCCAAATTACATGAAACTCATGACCAACATGATAAATTCAACCATTCAAACTCCTACTCCCATGGATTGTACATGCATGTGACTTATCTCCCTCATTCTCAACTCATATGATGACGAGATGGTTAAAAACATGAGCTTCAACTTAAACTTTCATGGATCATATGTTTTGTGCTCAAATACACAAATTCAAAGCAATTATACCCATGCATGCACACATTGACCTTCAATTTAACATAAACAACGCAATTTCATTTCAATTCTTACTCTTGATTACCCTACTAACTTGAATACACAATTTACAAACTTATACTATTGAATTCATGCTCACTAGCGTACCTAGAGGTTTAATTCTTCCAATTTATAGCAATCTTTGAGTAACCTTCAAAACCTCCAAGCTTTAAGATCAAAAATATGCAATTCTCTCCCTTTATCTCATTATGGTTGGCCCTCTCTCTATCTCTTGGAGTAATTCGGCTCAATGAACAAGAAAAAAAGAGTTAAGCGTGTGTGTGTAGTGCTCATATAAGGCCCCTCTTGTTATATTATTATAATATATAATAATAGAGCATTAATTCACCAATTAAATCAATTTATTCTAATCCGAATCAGGTTTCAATTAAATTTCACCGTAGGCTCTAAAATTATGCCAATCACAAAGGCGTACTCAATTTCGGATTCTGTGGCCGATAAGGCCTTCAATTTAATTTCCAAAGCAGATTATCAAACAGATATTCCTACGGTGAACAGTAGAAATTCAAACCACATATTTTCACATAATGGCACACAAAAACATATTTAACACATAATCATGCTCGTATTAAGGACCCATTAACATACTATGGAACAGAGGTATCACACTCCCAAGGTGTTTGTGGTGTTTCTCAGCCCTTCCCGTGGCTGTTTCAAGACTTTGACCCCTCTATGGCCTATTTTCAAGCCTAAGTGTCGAAAAAAGTGCATTTTTTGACTCAGTTTTCAAACCAGGAGTCCCATGCTAGTACTGTAAGTTTCCACAACTTACACTGGTCCATCCTGAGGTGTTCGAGGTATTCTCAATGCCTTCTTGTGGTTGTTTTACGATTTTGGTACCCCGATGGACTATTCTCAGGCCTAAGTGTTAAAAAAGTGTATTTTTTGACTTAGTTTTCAAACTGGGAGTCCCATGCTATTTCCATAGGTTTCAAAAACTTATATTGGTCCCTCCCGAGATGTTCGAAGTGTTTTCTAGGGCTTCTCATGGCTGTTTCACGATTTTGGTCCTCAATGGCCTATTTTCAAGCCTAAGTGTTGGAAAAAGTGCATTTTTCAACATAGTTTTCAAATCAGAAGTCCTATGCTCGTTCCATAAGTTTTCACATTTATATTGGTCCCTCTTGAGGTGTTCAAGGTGTTCTCCGAGCCTTATCGTGGTTGCTTTACGATTTTGGCCCCCCGATGGCCTATTTTCAAGCATAAGTGTTAAAAAAATATATTTTTCGACTTAGTTTTTAAATTGGGAGTCCCGTGCTTGATCTATTGGTTTCCAAAAATTACATTGGTCCCTTCCTAGGTGTTCAGGGTGTTTCACGGGACTCCTCATGGCTGGTTCACGATTTTGGCCCCCAATGGCCTATTTTTAAGCCTAAATGTTGGAAAAAGTATATTTTTCGACTTAGTTTTCGAACCGAAAGTCCCGTGCCAATTTTGTAAGTTTCCAAAACGTAAATTGGTCCCTCTTGAGGTGTTCGGAGTGTTCTCCGGACCTTCTCATGGTTGTTTTACGATTTTGGCCCCCCGATGGCTTATTCTCAAGCCAAACTGTTAAAAAAGTGTATTTTTTGACTTAGTTTTCAAACAGAGAGTCTGTGGACACCCCATTTTTGACCGTCCTTAAGACTTGGACGTCATCATTTGAACACTCGATGATCATCCATGTTTGTGTTCGTTTTGTGTTCTCGGAGGTCTCGGTTGCGCGTCTTGCCTGAAGATCTCTCAACTTGTTTGTTTTGTGCTTGGTTGTGGACCAAACACTTGTGTTTTGGCTTCTGAGGGAAGAGGGTGGCTTGTTTGCCATCCCCTCAACCCACCGACCAAGGCTTGAGGCCATCGGCCATGATTTCTTTACACCGGCCAAGTGTATTGGCCGATCGACACTTTATTTGGTCGGCCGGCCCTTGTGTTGGTCGATCGGCCATTTTCGTTGGCTGAACCCTATTCATCTACTTTATGCAGATATTTTATGCCAACTGGATTAGCTGGCATGCACATTTGCTCCCCTCCATACACGTGTATGGAGGGATTTGCCTCTTGGTCTAGCTTGCTTTGGAAGCTTTGCTATTGAACTTCTATAAAGAGGGAGCTCCTCTTCCCTCCTCCAGGGTTCAGAAAATCTGTTCTTGAGAGGATAGATATACCTTTGTATCTATATTTCTTGGTTTAGCCTTGTTTTGTACACAAAAGTGTAGTATTGTCTTACTATTGTACACAAACAAACACTAGAACACCATCCTTGGTTGTTGAGGTGCTAGGAGGTTGATTTCAGTGTTCTTGGGTTGGTTTACACTCAGAAAACTTGCTGGAGCTTCAATCTTGAAGAGGTTCTACAAGGGTGAGCACTTTTGCTTTAGATACCCCATTCTTGCATAAGCTTTTAATCATTCTTTCTTATTGTTTTAGGCTCAGCTATAAACTGATAAAAGTTCTATTTTTACATACTTTTGATCTTTGTTTAAGATCACTTTTGTGTTTGGGGTTGTTTACCCCCTCTTAGGCCTTGTTTGGCCTCATTTTTGTGCCCTTTTTGTGGGCTCCGGGACCACCTTGTATTGGCCTTCTCACCACTGAAATCTAGAGGGATTTCAGTGGGATTTCAGTGGTGAGGATGGTGTTTTGAGGTCCTAAGAAGGAGAGGGCCATCCCTTCTCCTTGCTGTCTTCAATACTTGCCATATTTGCCTCATATGTGAGCACCTTTGTTAAATTCATGTTGGCCATGTCTTAGCTAGTATTCGTGGTTATTTTGTTGTGATATACCACTTTTTTTGCCTATCTTGGTCATTCCATGCATAGTCTATACACTTGTAGTGTAAATTTTGCAAACTAGTCTTATATGCTTCATGTTTGAGCATGTCTTTCTAGCCTATGTTGACCTCATTTCAGTGGATTTTTGGTGTTTTCTTAGCATGCCATGACCCTGTTTTGGGTGGGTTTAGTTGGCTCTTACATGCTTCATATACTTGCTTTGCAATCCCATGATTTGCCTTAACATGCACCATGTTGTAACATGTCCTTTTAGAGTGATTTTGGCTCAACTTCATGAAGCTTCTAGCTTTGTTTTAACATGCTAAAGCTCTTATTTTGGTTGTTTTGGTCGTCCATGACTTGCTTTGTGTAGCCACCATGTAATCTAGCTTGTAGGCTTTGAGTATTGAATCCTTTGACATGCTTTACATGGGCCATTTTAGTGGTTTGGCATCACTTGTTATGTTATTTCAGTCCATATAGTATGCTCAAATACTTGCATTTATCACCTATTCCATGTTTTGGATAGTTTGTGTGTTATGCCTCATGAGTGTGTCATTGTGTATGCCGTCATGATTAGGCCTTTGGGATGCCATCTAAGTGGGTTTTTTGGGCTCATTCTAGCATGCCATAACTCTGATTTTGGTTGCTTAAATGATACCATATTTGGTTTTGATAGGTGTAGTGTAACGCCTATTTTACAGCTTTGCATGCCTCATGTTTTGGGAGTTGTGTTCTAGCATGTTTTTGCCTCATTCCTCGCATGTTTTAGGCTCATTTGGACCTGCCTTAGGACTGTTTTAGGTCCTATTGGCCCTTTGAGGCTTGCTTTGTATAGCCATGGTTTGAACCCTTTGGCTAGCTTCAAGCTTTAAGCTTTCTTGCATGCTTTGCTTGCCTTGTTTGATTGGTTTGGCACCTTTCCTAACATGATTTCAGAGCTTAACATGTATGTCACATGTCCATGTTTATCCTCTTTTAAGTGTGCTTAAGAGTTTCTCTACTAGGCTTAAGAGTTAGGCCAATTGGCATGCATGTTTGTATGTGTTTTTGTCCTCCTTTCTATTGTATTTTGGTCACTGATTTGGACCTATTTGAGAGCTGTCCATATTGGTTTAAGTACATCCTTTGCATGTTGTCGCATGCTTGCCTTGCATGTTGTTACATACTTGGCCTTTTAACATGTTGTTACATGTTTAAGTGGTATTGCATTTGGCATGCATCCCTTGTTAAGTTGCTTAACATGCTGTCACATGTTTGCTTCACATGTTGTTGCATGTTTGTCATTGGCATTGTTGTTACATGCCTTGCATGCTTATTTGTTTGGGTTGTATGCCTATTGCACATTACTTGTTTGCATGCTCATGTCGAATTAGCTAGCTTGCATGCCTAGGTTGCATAACATTAAGCATGCATCCCTTGCCTCTTGATCAACCATGATAAAGGTTGGGGCCCCTTATGTGTTTATGTGCATTTCATTTGATATAAATTGCACACTTTGCTTCTTTGGCCATCATGCATCGAGATGCGTGATTGGTGGCCCGAGGGTCGAAGACTACACTCATTTGATTCTCAAATATGATAATGAGGGTGGTTGTGCACACATTGCCTTGAAAATGCATTGCCATGCTCTGTTTGCCCTCTGCTGCAGCAAAACAGGATTCTGCAGGAAGAGATGGTCGGTTGGCTATCTTCAGTGCCGGCCGGCTATTCATTGTTGGCCTATAGCTTCATTTGTGGTCGATGACCGGTTCCCCATGGCCGGTGGCCTTATCTCTTGGCCGGTGACCTCCCATAGTGCTCAGGAAATGGTTCAGAAGCATCTTAGGGACTTGTGAAGTCTTCAGAGGTGTAGAGCAGTGCTGACAGAGGCAATATGTGGCATGGCGATAGATTTCCGAGCGGAACCGAGCATGCATGCATTTGTCCCTCTTCCCGAGGCTATTTTTACTATCTTCATAGCATAATTGATTTGCTTAATTAGTTAAGTATTGTGTAATAATTAATTAGCTTGTTAGTTAGTTAATTATGTAATTCGTATTATTCTTTCGGACAGTTCGTTGAGAGGGCCAATTATATAATAAGCGTGCGTGTGTGTGATGCATGTCTTCTAATCCCCATTTCTTTCTCCCTTTTACTTTCCTGCTTTCAGTGGTTAGTTCTATGGCTTGTTTCAATTAGCATACTTATGCTTCGCATGTTTGCATTCATTCATTTGTATTGCATGCATCGGGCTCGGCGCATCATACAAACTGCATCGTATTTCAATTCCAAGTTGAATACATGTATCGAATTGTCGCATCTCATATGCCATTTTAGATTAGCCGAGCCTATTCTAGTTTGCACTTTGCATGCGATGCATTAGCCATTTTAACATGAACTAGGATCATGCATGATTTCTAACTAGTTTCTTGTTTTGGCTCGGAGTACACTGTGAGTGTTTATGCTTTAGCATCTTGCATAAGTGTAAGTGCTGCCATGATAGCATGCTTGCCATGAGGCTATTTGCTTAAGTGTTTAACTGCTTGAATGCCTGTGGGTGAAGGTTGGATTACTTGAATTGGAACAATTCATCGAAATCCGTATTCTAGCTTACTTACAAGTAGCAAATTTCAAATCATTTTCCAGACAAACGGATATGCGATGCTTTGTTCCAAATTAGGCGATCTAGTCTATACTTGTTTTGCTGTGCGTATCACATAGTAATTCTAGCTAATTAATTGGAATAAGAACACATGTGTTTTCAAAAACTAGATATTATGCTTAGTACAGGCCGATCTTTGATCGAGCGAGCGGGGGTGCTCATAGATGACCTTCCCCAATCGTACCCAAGTTCCCGAGCCGAGGCAACTTTGGTGATGACGGACACGTGGCCTTAGGCACGAGTCAGGGTTTCTTAAATTCCCCCAAAACAAAATATTTAGGTGGCAACTCTGTATCTGGCAAAGCAGTCCATGTTTGGCACTTCGTTACAAAAATCAGTTTTCCAAAACGATTTGCCGGATTTGGACTCTTTGGTGATTTATCAATCTCACATCGCACATTGTGAGATCAGATTAAGAACCGTGACACATTTGAGTCCGAACTGCAGCACGGAAGCCCTTGGGGCACGTCTACAGAGTCCCATACTAGTTCCATAGGTTTCCACAACTTACATTGGTCCCTCTCGAGGTGTTTGGGGTGTTCTCGTTGTTGGTTCACGATTTTTCCCCCAATGGCCTATTTTCAAGCCTAAGTGTTGGAAAAGGTGTATTTTTCGATGTAGTTTTCAAATTAGGTGTCTCAAGCTAGTTCTGTAAGTTTCCACATCTTACATTGGTTCCTCCTGAGGTGTTCGGGGCTTTCTCCGAGCCTTCTCGTTGTTGATCTACGATTTTGGCCCCCCAACAGCCTATTCTAAAGCCTAAGTGTTAAAAAACTATATTTTTCGACTTAGTTTTCAAACCGGGAGTCCCTTGCTAGATCCATAGGTTTCCATAACTTACATTGGTCTCTCCCAAGTTGTTTGGGGTATTTTCCAGGCCTTCTCGTGGTTGTTTCACGATTTTGACCCCCAACGGCCTATTCTCAAGCCTAAGTGTTAAAAAACTGTATTTTTCGACTTAGTTTTCAAACCGGGAGTCCCGTGCTAGATCCACAGGTTTCCACAACTTACATTGGTCCCTCTAGAGTTGTTTGAGGTGTTTCTCGGGCCTTCTCATGGTTGTTTCACGATTTTGGCCCCCAATGGCCTATTTTGAAGTCTAAGTGTTGGAAAAAGTGCATTTTTTACTTATTTTTCAAACTGAGAGTGCCGTGTTAGTTCCATAGGTTTTCATAACTTACATGGGTCCCTCCCGAGGTGTTCGCGATATTCCTGGACCTTCTCGTGGCTGTTTCGTGATTTTGGCCCCTAATAGCCTATTTTCAAGCCTACGTGTTGGAAAAAATATATTTTTCAACTTAGTTTGCAAATCGTGAGTCCCAAGCTTGTTCCTTAAGTTTCTATAACTTACATTGGTCCTTCCTAAGGTGTTCTGGGTGTTCTCGGGGCCTTCTCGTGGTTGTTTTACGATTATGGCTCCCCAATGGGCTATTCTTAAGCCTAAGTGTTAAAAAAATGTATTTTTTGACTTAGTTTTCAAACCGGGAGTCCTATGCTAGTTCCATAGGTTTCCACAGGTTTCCACAACTTATATTGGCCCCTCCCAAGGTTTTCGGGGTGTTTCCCGGGCCTTCTCGTGGTTGTTTCACTATTTTTGCCCCAAATAACCTATTTTCAACCCTAAGTGTTAGAAATAGTGCATTTTTCTACTTAGTTTTCAAATCGGGAGTCCCGTGCTAGTTCCATAAGTTTTCACAACTTACATTGGTCCCTCCTCAGGCATTCACAATGTTCTCCCGGCCTTCTTATGGTTGTTTTACGATTTTGGCCCCCCGATGGCCTATTCTCAAGCCTAAATGTTAAAAAAGTGTATTTTTTGACTTAGTTTTTAAACCGGGAGTCCCGTGCAAGGTCCATAGGTTTCTAGAACTTATATTGGTCCCTCCCAAGGTGTTTGAGGTGTTTCCTAGGCATTCTCATGGCTGTTTCACAATTTTGGCCGCTAATGGCCTATTTTCAAACCAAAGTGTTGGAAAAGTGCATTTTTCGACATTGTTTTCAAACCGGGCGTCCCGTGCTAGATTCGTAAGTTTGCACAACATACTTTGGTCCCTCATGAGGTGTTCAGGGTACGCTCCGGGATTTATCATGGTTGTTTTACGATTTTCGCCCCTCGATGGCCTATTCTCAAGCCTAAGTGTTAAAAAAGTGTATTTTTTGACTTAGTTTTCAAACCGGGAGTTCTCTGCTATTTCCATAGGTTTTCACAACTTACATTGGTCCCTCCTGAGTTGTTCGGGTTGTTTCCCGAGCCTTCTCGTGGGTTTTTCACGATTTTGGCCGTAAATGGCCTATTTTCAAGCCAAAGTGTTGGAAAAAAAGGCATTTTTGACATAATTTTCAAACCAGGAGTCCTCGTTCTAGTTTTGTAAATTTTCAAAACTTACATTGGTCCTTCCTGAGGTGTTCGGAGTTTACTCTAGGCCTTCTCGTGGTTGTTTTACGATTTTGGCCCGCCGATGGCCTATTGTTAAGCCTAAGTGTTAAAAAAGCATATTTGTTTTACTTAGTTTTCAAATCGGGAGTCCCATGCTAGTTTCTTAGGTTTACACAACTTACTTTGGTCCCTCCTGAGGTGTTCGGGGTGTTTACAGGCCCTTCTCGTGGCTGTTTCACAATTTTCGCCACCTATGGCTTGTTTTCAAGCCTAAGTGTTGGAAAAAGTGCATTTTTCGACTTAGTTCTCAAACCGGGAGTCCGGTGCTAGTTCCATTAGTTTTCACAACTTACATTGGTTCATCTTGAGGTGTTCGTGGTATTGTCCTGGCTTTTTTGTGGTTGTTTTACGATTTTTGCCCCTTGATGGCCTATTCTCAAGCCTAAGTGTTAAAAAAGTGTATTTTTCAACTTAGTTTTCAAACCGGGAGTCCCGTGCTTGTTCCATTGGTTTCCAAAACTTACATTGGTCCCTTCCAAGGTGTTCGGGGTGTTTCCCGGTCCTTCTTGTGGATGTTTCATGATTTTGGCTCCCAATGGCCTATTTTAAAGCATAAGTGTTGGAAAAAGTGCATTTTTCTACTTAGATTTCGAACCAAGAATCCCGTGCTAGTTTTGTAAGTTTCCACAACTTACATTGGTCCCTCCTAAGGTGTTCTGGGTGTTTCCCGTGCCTTCTCATGGTTGTTTTACGATTTTGGCTCCCCAATGGCCTATTCTCAAGCCTAAGTGTTAAAAAGTGTATTTTTCGACTTAGTTTTGAAACCGGGAGTCCCATGCTAGTTCCATTGGTTTCCACAACTTACATTGGTCCCTTCCGAGGTGTTCCATTCTGAGGTGTTCGGAGTGTTGCTCAGCCCTTCTCGTGACTGTTTCACGATTTTGGCCCCCAATGGCCTATTTTCAAGCGTAGGTGTTGGAAAAAGTGTATTTTTCGATTTTGTTTTCAAACTGGGAGTCCCGTGCTAGTTTTGTAAGTTTCCACAACTTACATTGGTCCCTCATGATGTGTTCAGGGTGTTCTCGGGGCCTTCTCGTGGTTGTTTTATTATTTTGGCCCTCCGATGGCCTATTCTCAAGTCTAAGTATTAAAAAAGTGTATTTTTTGACTTAGTTTTCGAACCGAGAGCCCCGTGCTAGGTCCATAGGTTTCCAGAACTTACATTGGTCCCTCTCAAGGTGTTCGGGGTGTTTCCTGGGCTTTCTCATAGCTATTTCACGATTTTGGCCCCCAATGTCCTATTTTCAAACCTAAGTGTTGGAAAAAGTACATTTTTCAACTTAGTTTTCAAACTGAGAGTCCCGTGCTAGTTTCGTAAGTTTTCACAACTTACATTGGTCGTTCCTGAGAAGTTTGGTGTGTGCTCCGAGACATCTCGTGGTTGTTTTATGATTTTGGCCCCTCGATGTCCTATTCTCAAGCCTAATTGTTAAAAAAGTATATTTTTCGACTTAGTTTTCAAACCGGGAGTCTTGTCCTAGTTCCATAGGTTTCCATAACTTACATTGGTCCCTCCCGTGTTGTTCGGGGTGTTTCCCGGGCCTTCTCACAACTGTTTCACGATTTTGGCCCAAGTGGCCTATTTTCAAGCCAAAGTATTGGAAAAAATGCATTTTTCGGCTTAGTTTTCAAACCAGGAGTCCCGTGCTGGTTCCGTAAGTTTCCACAAATTACACTGGTCCCTCCTGAGGTGTTTGGGGTTTTCTCCGGGCCTTTTCCTAATTGTTTTACGATTTTGGCCCCCCAATGGACTACTGTGAAGCCTAAGTTTTAAGAAAGTGTATTTTTTTAAATTAGTTTTCAAACCGGGAATCTCGTGCCAGTTTGATAGGTTTACACAACTTACTTTGGTGCCTCTTGAGGTGTTCGGGGTGTTTTCCGGTCCTTCTTATGGTTGTTTCATGATTTTGGCCCCCTATGGCCTATTTTCAAGCCTAAGTGTTGAAAAAGTGCATTTTTTGACTTACTGTTCAAACCGGGAGTCCTGTCCTAGTTCTGTAAGTTTCCACAACTTATATTTGTCCCTCTTGAGGTGTTTGGGTTCTTTTCTGGTCCTTCTTGTGGTTGTTTTACGATTTTGGCCCTCTGATGGCCTATTCTCAAGCCAAAGTGTTAAAAAAGTGTATTTTTCGAGTTAGATTTCAAACCGAGAGTCCCGTGCTAGTTCCATAGATTTTCACAACTTACATTGGTCCCTCCCGAGGTGTTAGGGGTGTTTCCCAGGCCTTCTCGTGACTGTTTCACAATTTTGGCCCCTAATGGTCTATTTTCAAGTCTAAGTGTCGAAAATAGTGTATTTTTTGACTTAGTTTTCAAACCGGGAGTCCCATGCTAGTTCTGTAAGTTTCCACAACTTACATTGGTCCCTCTTGATATGTTTAGGGTGTTCTTCAGTCTCAGGGTGTTCTCCGGTCCTTCTAGTGGTTCTTTTACGATTTTGACCCCCCAATGGCCTATTCTCAAGCCTAAGTGTTAAAAAAATGTATTTTTTGACCTAGTTTATAAATCGGGAGTCCTGTGCTAGTTTCATAGGTTTACACATCTTACTTTGGTCCTTCTCAACGTGTTCGGGGTTTTTCTCGAGCCTTCTCGTGGCTATTTCACTATTTTGACCCTCAATGACCTATTTTCAAGCTTAAATGTTGGAGAAAGTGCATTTTTCGACTTAGTTTTCAAACCGAGAGTCGCATGCTAGTTTCGTAAGTGTTCACAACTTATATTGGTCCCTCCTGAGCTGTTCGAGGTGTTCTCTGGACCTTCTCGTGGTTGTTTTTCAATTTTGGCCCTCCGATGGCCTATTCTCAAGCCTAAGTGTTAAAAAAGTGTATTTTTCAACTTAATTTTCAAACCGGTAGTCCCATGCTAGTTCCATAGGTTTACAAAACTTACATTAGTCCCTCTCGAGGTGTTCGGGGTGTTTCCTGGGCCTTCTCTTGGCTGTTTCACGATTTTGGCCCCCGGTGGCCTATTTTCTAGCCTAAGTGCTGGAAAAAATGTATTTTTCGACTTCATTTTCAAACTGAAAGTCCTGTGCTAGTTCTATAAATTTTTACAACTTACATTGGTCCCTCCTGAGGTGTTTGGGGTTTTCTCCGAGCCTTCTCGTGGTTGTTTTTCAATTTTGGCCCCCCAATGTCCTACTTTCAAGTGTAAGTGTTAAAAAAAGTGTATTTTTCTACTTATTTTGAACCCAATGACTCATCATCATTGTCATCCTCACTCTCTGATGGTTTATACTTATCATCATCATCTGCCTCAACCCTAATTCCCTTTTCCTTTGCATTTGCACATTGTGGATGAATCACACTCACCAAAGAATTTGTGTTATTCTTCACTCCAAGATTGCTCATTATCTCACAGTTCTCCTTGATTCGCTTATTTCTTTGTTTCTCATATTCTGTTAGCTTCTTAGTTCTCAAATCACCTGGTTTCAGCCATTGTTTTTTGCCTTTGACCATTTTCTATAACTATATAACATAATTCAACTTTAATTGGGAAATATAGACAATTTAATTGGAAAATATATCCATTTGAGAGATATACAATCACCGATCAGAATAATAAGATGTAAAGTACGTAAAGGAAAAATATAGGCTCCAAATATAGGAGCAAAGTAACAACTTATATAATTATATTGATAGTAAAGAAGAAAATAGTCGATAGTAAAACCATGTCTAACTTCTATTCAATCTCATCCCATGTAATATTTCGCTACAAGCTATTGTGAAAGGAAACCCAAAAAAAAAAAAAAAAAAAAAAAATAGAAAACCCTAGATCCTCAAACCTGTTGTTTTCACAGTTTTACATCAAAAAAATAATAATAAAAAATTCATTATTCGGTCATTGAAAAGTAATTGGACCGAATGAATGAATCATGTAAACATTTTATAGTGAGAAATTTTTAACACCAAATTCAAATGAAGCTGAAAAATGTGCAAAAACAAGATTATATTTACCAAGAAAGGGAAGTCGTCCTTTGCATCCCAAGTGAGTGGCCCTGTGGGAAATACACCACACTCTTGAAGATTATCACCACCAATGACCTGTGGGAAAGACACCACCACTATCTTGAAGATTATAGCCAACCAACGATTGATAACAAATATAACAAAAACCAAAGAAAATAAATCAAATAACCAACATCTTGACACAACAGAGCTACAACAAAACAACAAACCAAGCAAAAGTCGGGTTCACAAGAAAAAAAAAAATTTGACAAAATAACAACATTAGATATAAAGAAAGCAATCTTGACCTTGTGAAAATTACACAACTTAAGATCATCAGCTTAAGATCTACTCAGCAAACATGGTTTCATCCCATGTTACATGATTACAGATTAGTGTAAACGTCCTCCTTTTTAATAAACAAATAAACCACACTTTTTTTTTTCCCTCCTCAGTCCTCATAGCAAATCATATACCTAATATGCATAGGAAATATGGCATCAAGGAGTGTACGAAATCCTATAGTTACCTTTTTCATAAATGGGACCCCTAAAAAAAAATCACAGTAACACTATAGTGATCAAATTTTGAACATAAATATATAGCTTAAAAGACCCCACCTTTCATGTTTTTAACTAACATGTTGATGACACATCAAATTATATCCAAATATCTAAATAATTAATCTACTATGAAAATGATACACCAATAGGAACTATGCTACATGTATTAATTAAAGGGTAATACTCAATTAGGCATAAGGATATCTCAAATGGAATATGAGAACTTCCAAGTTCCAATTGATCCTCAATTTTTAAGATTTAAAAAATTGTCACCAAATATCAATTCCCACTTACAGCCACCATGTTGGTTTTTAATAGGTAAACCCATTGCAAGCAAGCCAAAAAGACAGTTTTTAGTGTTATTACAATTTATAATCTTTTAAGCATCAATTTTCCTTACGAAAAAGAAAATACAAGAAAAATGGAAAAATAGCTACAACAGAAACAAAGAATTTCAACAATAAGATAGGTCGAAGCAAATTGAAGCTTCAAATATAATGGTAACATAAACTCAATTGACCAAACATAGATAAAGCAAGAAATAAGATATTTATCAAATAATATATAAATAAAAACCACCACATGTTTAAGAATTTATGTAAAATCCCTTCCATTAGGAGATGTAAAAGAATTTCTTTACATAAACCTCCCAACACATGCCAGAGTTATTAAACAGCCTATAAGGCCATCTTTGTTACCAAGGTCATAATATCCACATGGCAAGAATGCAGATAACAGGAACATGAGTTTCTTCCTAGCAATCACTATAGGAAATATCTGTTTTGGAGGCGTATGTTTAACGGCGTTTTTGAAAACACCACTGTTAGTAATATTTAACGGCGTTTAATAAACGTCGCATTTTTCTCTAATCAAAACGGTGCCGTTTCAATAATACAAGACGTTTTTAAACACCTTGGAATGGGTTTTGTCCATCATACTCCATCTCTCCTATTTTACCTGTATTTTGAATCTGATAAACAAGTATAAGCAACAATGAAACTCTCGCGCTCTCTCTCTCTCTCTCTCTCTCTCTCTCTCTCTCTCTCTTTCTCTCTCTCTCGCCCTCTCTGCGCTGTCTAAGATCTTTCAAAATCGAAGTCAACCATTTCGAAGATCTTACATCGGTGATTCATCGGAGCCATTTCGAAGTTCTCTCTGCGCTGTCTAAGATCTTTCAAAATCGAAGTCACAGCCATTTTGAAGATCTTACATCGGTGATTCATAGTTCTCTCTCAAAATCGATTCAGATCGGTGAGCTACCCTCTCTCTCTCTCTCTGTGTGTGTGTGTGTGTTGTCTAAACCCTAGTTATCTTTGTCAGTTCAGCTCTGTGATTCAGAGATTCAGCTCAGTCTCAGCGAAACAGATTGGTGATTCATCAGAGTGTAGACGTCCCCGAACGCCCCGGGAGGATGAGTCCCCCCCGTTCTGTTCATATTGGGTTCACTACAGTTCGGACTCTCGAATCGTCACGGTTCTTAATCTTGAACCAAAGAGTCCAAATCCGGCAAATCGTTTTGAGAAAACAGATTTTTAGAAAAGAAGTGCCAAACATGGACTGCTTTGCCAGATACAGAGTCGCAACCTAAATATTTTTTATGGGGGAATTTAGGAAACCCTGACTCGGTGCCAAAGGCCACGTGTCCGTCATCACCAAAGTTACCTCGGTTCGGGAGCTTGGGTACGATTGGGGAAGGTCAGCTATGAGCACCCCCTCTCGCCCGATCTGAAGATTGGCCTCTACAAACCATGATATCCGTTTTTGAAAACGTTATGTGTTCTTATTCCGGTTATTAGCCTAGAATTACTATGTTATGCGCACAACAAACAAGTATAGACCAAATTGCCTAAATTGAAATAAAACATTTCATGCTTGTTTTGAAAATGGTTTGTTACTCGCAAGTAGGCTGAAATGCAGGTTTTGCCACCCTCAAGTGGGCTTTAGAAAAGATGGTTTTGCTACTATCTAGTGGGCTTTAAAACTCACAGTTTTAATGCGTTATTCCAATTTAAGTAATTCAACCTCCATCCACAGGCATTCAAGCAGTTATATCACATTAGCAGCTAGCCTCATGGTAATCATGCTATTATGGCAACACTCACACGCATGCGGTATGCTAAAGCATAAATGCTTACCGAGTACTCCAAGCCAAAATAAAAGCTAGTTAGTGATCAATGCATGATCCTAGTTCATATTAAGATGGCTAATGCAACACATACAAAATGCAACTAAGATAGGCTCAGCTAATCTATAATGACATGTGAAATGCTACAACTAACACATATTCAATTTGGAATTGAAATACAAATGCAGTTAGAATGATGTGCCGAGCCCGGTGCATGCAAAACGAATGAATGGATGCAGACATGCTATCATACTGTATGCTAAATGAAACATGCCCTAGACTAACCATCGAAAGCTAGTAAATAAAAGGGAAGAAAGACGTGGGGTTGGGAGATATACACACACTCACGCACACTTGTTACAAAATTGCCTTCACTCGAAGGGTCCAAATAAATATTACAGTCCGAATAAATAATACTAAATTAATTATTACAGAACTTTCTAATTTAACTAACAAGTTAAATGCAAGGGGAAAGTGGTCGCAGCCCCGCCTCGGAATGCGTGGGTGATGCATGCTCGAATCCATCTTGCCTGGAAATCCGTACCATGCCACTATTGCCTCTGTTTACACTGCCCTGCTCCTCTGAAAATTCTCGCAAGTCCCAATGATGCTTATGTGGACACTGGGGAGCATCACCAACCAGGTGAGGACATCATTGGCCAAAGAGGATTTTCACCGGCCACTGATCAAGCTTATCAGCCACAAATTATTGGTCGGTCGGCACTCTTTGTAGCCGACCGGCCAACATTTCCTGCAGAACCTGCAGTTGACAGCAGCAGAGGGCAAGCAGTGTATGGCATGGAATTTTTTGAGCAAATGTGAGCATGGACACACTCCCTATCATGTAAGGGACTCAAAGGAGCATGACTCTTGACCCTCGGGCCATCAATTGCGCATTTCGACGCATGATGGCCTAAGAGGCCAAGTTTGCAATTCAATGTAAATGCATGCAACCGAAAGAGATGAATGCTAACACCCTATCATGTTGAGGTCAAAGGGATTGACGACCGAGGGTTGAGACGTGTTACATCACTTGGAGTATGAACACTTCTCAATCCTCATACTTGGTTTGACACCCCAAACCAAGCAAAATGTAATGCGTGGATGCAATATACAACGCAAAGTGATGCAACTCATGCAAGGTAACATGAACATGCTAAGCTCTGAAAATGAATAGAGAATGTTGCCAAATCAAACAAAACATGCAAGCAAGGCATGCAACAATGACCAACACTTGAAGCCAATAAAGGGGGTCAAACCAAAGCTATGTCAACCAAACCTTAAAGGACCAAAATGACCTAAAACGGTCCCAAGGGACTCCAAAACAAGACTAAAGCATACATAGATCATGGTCAAAACACGCCAAGAAATGAGTCCAAAACAAGGGCATTCAAGGCCACAAAAGGGAGCATTACTCAACACCTCCCCCAATCAGACATGACATGAATTTTTCAATACAAAACAGGGTTTTAGCATGCAAAAAGGGCCCTCAAAACCCACTGATATGGCAGTCTAATGTCTAAACACATAGGTATGCACAATGACCATTTCCAAGGCACAAAAGAACAACCCTTCAAAGCAAGAAAGAGATGATGAATGCAAGCATATAAGCATGGATTAGGGACTGAAATGGCATGTGAAATGACTCCAAATCAACTGAAACAACCCAACTCAAGCATGCTCATGACTCACACACCCGATGCCAACATGCTAGAATGCAAAGTGGCTAACAAAACATATCAAATATGACCAAACCAACACCCAACAGACCTCAATCATGATAAATCATGACCAAAAGCTTCATGAAGCTAGGCAAGAATATGCATGCATGATGGTCTAATGGCTAGATGCATTTCTAGGCAAAATGGGGAATACAAAGCAAGTGTATTAAGCATGAGAGGGGCCAAGAAACCAACATGGGACAGAGGTAAAACATGCTAAATAAACACCAAATAACCTCTGAAATTAAGCCAAACAAAGCTAGGCATACATGCTACCCTTATGAGCCAAAACACAAGCACATGAGACAATGAAGGGAGAGGGGTTTCCCTCCCTTATACAAGACCTCAAAACCACTTCATCACTGCTGAAAATCCTCTAGATTTCAGTGGTGAGAAGGCCAATATGTAAAAGTTCCAAAGCTCAACCGATAAGGCTCAAAATGAGGCCAAACAAGGCCTAAGAGGGGGTGGACGACCCCCAACGCCAAAATGACCTTAAACAAACATGCTAAGCATGCAAATACAAAAAAAAATTCAGTTTATAGCTAAGCTCGAATCAATATGCAAGATATTCTAAAAGCTTGTACAAAAAAGAAGGAATAAGAGGGTAAGTGTCTCACCCTTGAAGACCTCTTTCAAAACACCAAACCAGCAGCCCTTTTGGATCAAAAAAAGGCTTCAAATCACCCCAAAAATCACCTCCAAGGACCTCAGCCCAATAAAGGGAGTAGAGAACTAGGTGTTTGTGTGCAAAAGTGCAAAGAAAATGTACTTTTGAGCACAAACTAGCCCTAAACTTTAGAGAGAGAGGCAGAAAATGTAGAGAGAGAGAGAGATTTTTTTTTGCTCCAAGTTGTATCTCTCTTGTGTTATGTTTTGAGAGAGCTTGATTGATATAGATATATCAATCTGTAGCTCCTCAGAACTCCCACATCCAGGCATGGGCTGGGGTATGGCCTAGAATGACAGCTGCCAGCTGTCTACGGAGATATCTGTCGAAAATCACACTTGGCCGACCGGCCATCAAAGTGGCCGACCGGCAGTCAAACTGGCCAGCCGGCCATCATATTTGGCCGATGGAAACAAAACACAGCCGGTGGCCTCAAGCCATGGCAGGTGGAGTGCGGGGATGGCTCAAAAGCCATTCCCTGCTCTCCAAAGCAAAAACACAATTGTTTGGTGCAAAATCAAACACAAAACAGTCGAGTCGAGAGATCCTGAGGCAAGGCGCGTAGCCGAGGCCTCTGGGAACTCAAGACGAACACAAACAAAGATGATCACTAAGTGTTCAAACAATGACGTCCAAGTCTTGAGGACGGTCAAAAATGGGGTGTCTACACAGAGCGATTTCAAAGTTCTCTCTTGAAATCGAAATCGAATTTCATCTCAACGATTCAGATCGATGAGCTCTCTCTCTCTCTCTCTCAAGCTGAACCGATATTGTGCTTGATTTGTGTATGTCATAACCAAAAATACGGTGTGCCTAACAATTTCTTCTTGATGATGTCGGTTTCGACTATAATATCACTTATTTGTTAGATTGAAGTACATTATTTCACCCAAAACCATACGAAATTCATCCTCGGAACTGAATTGATATTGTGCTTGATATTGGTCTTGTATGGTTGTATTCATCTTGATTTATATGTGAACTGTATTGATTCTTATTGACAATTGGCTAAGTCTTTATCTTAGGTGGAGTAACCATGCTTGACATTCATTGGGTTTATATCTTTTCTAGTTAAGGTGAGCTTTTGTACCTGGATTCAAATTTGCAAATTTTGAAGGGGTATTTTATTGGATTAGTACATTAAATTTTCGGAAGATAGATAACAGCTGGAATAAAGTAGAAACAAGATATTCTACGATTACATAGAACAGAGGAATGAGACCATCTTGTGCTCATTCAAAGTTTCTTACAGTCTCCCCTCTAATTTAGTTAGTTGGAGTGATAGATGTTGTGTATAGAAAAGTTTTGTTATGCAAAATCCTGAACATACATCATTGATTAATAGTGAATTGAACCTATTGAAGGGGATGAGGACTTGCGCATTTGGACCTTCACTTCTTTGCACCCGTACTTGCATTGCACTGAATTACTGAATTGGAATACTGCATGACCATTGATCAAAGTTTTATTTCAATGTGTTGCTTTGATTAATGTGAAAACAAAGATATTTTGAAAATGTATATGAAGCATTTCAAATTTTCAAGGGACAAAAGAATCTGAAAATACATTGAATTGTTTGGAAACATAATTTGGAACCTATCTAAACTAAACATATAAAAGCCTAACTATTGATTAATTAAACATATTTAAATTTATGTCACATTGTGATTATGGGAGGTGAATTGGGAAAATGGCAGACATTGAGATGGGTTGGAGACCCGTAAAGGTGGGAGAGGAGAGATCCAAGGCAGCCTTAGCATAGAGAGAGGGTGGCAATGGAGAGGTCTAAATCGGACATGAGCAATAGGAAGTTTAGTGCATCAACCCCAAGGGGTTGGTCTAGTGGGTGCAACTTAGGAAATGTAGGAACTTTCATTCAGTTTCTTCCTTTTCTCTCTTTGCTTTGTATGGCATTCAAAATGTATTACTATTCCTGGGGCATCGTTGTAGTTCAGGTTCACATCCATGGGTATATTATTCAAGAAGGCCAAACTAGGTCACCACACCCTAATGTGTTGACCCTAATATTAAGCTTGCCAGAAGTCATGAATATGGTTGTGGAGAAACTCATACAACTTTTACATAGTTTCCACAGTATAAAGGCTTTATAAAGATTTCTACACAATGGTATTAACAGAAAAGCTCCCACCCAACACAAATGGTGGCTTATTTTTATATCCTAAATTCCCTAGAAAGAATTTTATAAGTTTATTATTAGCAATACAAAGGGCATGCCTAACCTAGAGCCTGTAAAAGAGACTAAGCAAATGAAATCAGACTAGAGTTATAGGATTATAGACCCAAAAAAAGTATCATAATCATTAATACCAATTTGACAAGATGAAAATCCAGTTTTTACAAAATAGGATTATACTCACCATAGAAAGTTTTTTCATATTCTCCTTTGGTTCTCCAGAGGGATGATTCTACTCTGGATTCTTTTCTTTATTCTCCAAGGAAACCCCAGATAATTGATCCCTAAAAATTATAAGAGTAGTAACCTAGCCTAGAGTGATGATGAACAAGAAATTCTAAGGAAACACAATCATATTTTTGGGAGAAAATACTAAAATAGTGTCGCAAATTGCAATGCTACAAACAAGCATGGAAGTCTTATTTGCCTAGCACTCGAGCCGCTTGTGCATAATATGTTGTTGAAATGAATCAGAGACTTGTGTTGTGCTTTGTGGGATGGTTGATGTGTTGTGTTTCTTGTAATATTTTGAGTGACAATATGAGGATTGTGCTATGATTTCAACCATTGGAACATTGGATTCATTGTGCTTATATATGTGTCTTGGTATGCTGATTATTCTTCTTACGGGACAATCTTTACCATTAAATTTCACCAATAATATTATGGCAAGCTCTTATTAACCATGGCAACTGATGCATGCTAAAATGTATCAAAACACCATAAACAGATATTTATGTATTCTATATGGAAATTCATATCAATTAATATTTGACTTTGTTTGTGCTTGCTTTCATTTGAATTGATTGATTTGAGAGAGCAATGTATTTCTTGAATCTATCATAATATATCAAGAGCATTGTAGAAACTTTTGGTTTCTTCATTAATATGCTTCATACTATATATGTTTCTAGTATGCTTGATAGTACTAATTTAAATTGCACCACCGGGATGCAATCATTAATGGTGCATGCATGCATAAATAGCCTTAGACCCATCCAAGAATCTTCATTAGAGATACCTAGTCATCTTTGATGAAGCTCTTCTTGGATTGTCTAGTTTGGACAGTTCAGGAGCACAAGTCTGTATTGTAATTAGTATTTCTACTGCTTATAGTCCATCTCGTAGAGATTTCATGTAGTAACTTCTTGTGTTCTTCGAGTGCATACCAGACAAGGTGTAGCAGTACACCTAGTCTATGTCGTGTATTTGGAGAACCATGGGGAGATGCTGCCGAAATTTCGTTAGAGATGAACAGAGCAGTATGAGCTGCTTTTTACAATATAGGCTGTGCATTCCTGAATGGGAAAGTAGGATGAACCAACATATTAGAGACCAGTTAGAAGCGAATGATGCCATATGGCATGTATTATAAGGTACTTAATTGAGGTTAAGATAACTTTATTTGTTTGACCCTTCCATGTTTTCCACAATTTTCAAGCTTGATTTTTCTGCAAGCCTAGTTCCATCACCCTAAAGTTTTTATATTTTGGCTTTATATTATTTTTTGTCTTACTTTTTTTCTCCCTCCACTGTGACAATGGTCAAATAGTAATTGACTACCCAAGTGTTTAGTGTTCAATGAGTTAATTTGCTTAGTTGTTTATTTTATTTACTTAACTTGTTCACATATTCAATTGCTTAATTATTTAATTTTCTTATTTATCTTAAGATTTTGGTTGTCTTTCATTTATAGGAGACAAAAAAGAACAATGGGGTTCCTGCTAGTCGGTCACAGGTGTGGATGGCCGCATACATGAAAGATAGGACGTCAAATAGTGATTCAGTTAATGAGGTTATGGTATGTGATACTACTTTATCTTTGGACTTTTAATATGATTTATATTTATATTGGAGGCTAATTATTGAATTCAAACTTGCAGACTCAAATGAATGAGTTAGCAGAGCACATGGAGGGATCTTCTACTGACCTTGCAGCATTACAGGAGCAAATCTTCACACAAGTTATGGGCCTAGAGCGACCTGGCCGTGTTCGGACGTTTGGATTGGGACCATCACCCACTGATGTTTTTGGAGGTAGATATAGGCGGTCACAAGAGCAAAATCGTCTCTTCCAAATTCAAGTTCAGGAACAAGTTCAAGAGCAACTTCAACAGTATCAAATGCAGTTTGAGTCGAAGATGAATGAAGTAATGGAGAAACAAATTCATGCTATACGCACAGATTTTCAGTCACGAATTCAATTTTTGAAATCTCAATTGCAAGCTGCAGGCGTGCCCGTTGATCCAGTTGTTGCACCATCAAACCCATTACATAGGCAGCAGGTATTTTAATTATTTTTTACTAGTTATTACTTTAAATTGCCTAGAGCTAATATACAACTTAAGTCTCTTATTGAATGATAGGTTGTGGATTCACTTAGTAGTCATCCCACTGTTCGGCCAATGTCACATCAACAACAATCTCATGCATTTTCATCCCAAGAGGTGAGCAATCATTTAATCAAAGCTTTTTCGACAAATAACATATCTTATTAATTACAATACTTGCTCTTATTAAATATAGGTTCACCTTTCAAAGAAAGTGAAGAAGAATAAGAAGAAGAACTAACAAGGTAAAAGTACTAATATCACTAGTTCGTGGTTTATGTTCATTTGTTTTGTAAGGCATTGTTGGTTCTGAAATTAGGGTTTTGGTTGTTACTGTTGTGACTAGTGACTAAATTTGGGTATTTTTGGAGATGGAAAATTGACAATCTTTGTTAATAAATTCACTGTTTGATTTTGTTTTGTGTACTTTCCTATTCTGTGAATTTTTTTTTTTTTTTGGTTCATGTATTTACATGAATATATTTGGGTCGTGATTTTAGCATTGTGAAAGGGAAGCTGTAGAACAGCAGCTTAGTTATTTGAACGAGCCATCAGTTCTTCACAACCTTCAGTATAGATATTGTCATGATATTATTTATGTATGCATGATTGTGATACTTAATTTCCCTCCCATCAAATTTATGTATGCATGATTGTGTCAAGTTAAAGTCTATGCTTGAAATGGAGGAAAAAGAAACTACTTTGTGAGCCATACTAACAAACCAGTAGTCCTTGTTGCAGGCAACACTTGACTGGATACTATTTCTGCACGGGTTTGGTCAGGCCCAATTGATTCCAACTCCTTCGGAGTTTAGAAAATCAGATAAGCCATTAGTGTTTTTGTAATAACACAAAACTAGGGGTATTCTAGGTTCTTAGGTTGTTCAGTTGAAAATTTTTCTTCTGTTTCAATGGTGAGACTTCATCTATTACATTTTGGTAACAGATCTTAAGGCCTTTCTGACTATAAGGTTTCTATCCTCTTTCATATTCTTTTTTGTTTATTTTGTTGGATCCTATGCATTATCAGCAGAAACATCTACCCTCCTTCACCTTAATTGAATTCCTAAAGCCCTAAGCCTTTGACCTTATACCTAATTCTAATTACCTTCCAATTGGGCAACGCATGTGTGACACAAAATGAAAGGTTAGCTTAATGGATCATTCTGTAACACTTGACAACACAAAATGACTAGTTTATATAGGTTAAGGTTTTTTACATGTTAAATCTATGTGGAAACAATATATGGTAATTATAATTAAATGATCTATTCAGTTTATTTCTTCTTATATTCTGGATGAAATAATGGAAAATTCATGTTGGTGATTGTAGACACCCCATTTTTTACTGTCCTCAAGACATGGACGTCACCGTTTGAACGCTCGGTGATCATCCACGTTTGTGTTCGTCTTGAGTTCCCAGAGGTCTCGGCCACGCGCCTGGCCTCAAGATCTCTCGACTCGACTGTTTTGTGTTTGGTTTTGCACCAAACACTTGTGTTTTTGTTTTGGAGGGCAGGGAATGGCTTGTAGGCCATTCCCACACCTCACCGACCATGGCTTGAGGCCACCGGCCACTGTTTTGTTGCTATCGGCCATATGTTTGGTCGGTCGGCACTCTTTGTGGTCGGTCGGCCATTTATTTTGTCAAAATAGCATTTTTGGCTGGCCGATCACTGTACATCTACTTTTGCAGATATTTTTATGCCAGCTATGCTAGCTGGCATGCACCTCTGCCTCCCTCCATACACGTGTATGGAGGGATTTCACTCTTGCCAAGCTTGTTTTGTAAGCTTTGCAAGAGTGATCTTCTATAAACAGGAGGCCTCTCCTCCCTCCTCTAGGGTTACAAAAAAATCCCAGGGGAGCTCTGGTTCTAGGGTTAGCATAGTTTATCTATTCTATCGCTATTTCTCCCTCCCTTTTTGCTCTAAGTGTGTGTTTGTCCTTAGTTTTGCACTAGGACACCTACCATTACACCTTACCTTGATTGCTGAGGCATTGGGGGGCTGTTCTTGAAGTTCTTAACCTGGTTTGGAGCTAAGAAAGCTGTTGGAGTGATCCTTGTGAAGAAGGTCTTCAAGGGTAAGATTCTTACCCTTTTTACCCCATTTTTGCATAGTCTTTTTCCCTACCTTGCATCTGTTTTTGAGCTTAGTGTATAACATATAAAAGTTCTTTTTCACCTGCTTAAAATAGTTGTTTAAGGTTGCTTTGAGCTTGGGGGTTGTTTGACCCCTCTTAGGCCTTGTTTGGCCCCCATTTTGTGCTATTTTCATAAGCTCCGGGACCACCTTGTTTGGGCCTCCTCACCACTAAAATCCCTCAAGATTTCAGTGGTTGGGATGGTGCTTTAAGGTCCTAAGAAGGAGAGGGCCATCCCCTCTCCTTGTTGCCTTCAATATGTGTCATTATAGCCTCATGTGTGAGCATCATTTTTAAGTGCATGTTGGCCATGTCTTAAGTGTTATTTGGTAGTATTTTGCCATATATTACCTCTGTTTTTACTTGGTTTGGACATACCATGCTTGCTTTGCATACTTGTCTTGTAATGCCATGAAATTGCGTTAACATGTATCTAGCATTTGGACCACCATGCTTGCATAGTTTGGCTTAGCTTTGTGAAGTTTTTGGTCATGTTTTAACATGCTTAAGGTCTGTCTTGGGCGTTTGGAGTCATGCTTGCCATGCTTCGTACAGCTCCTTTGCATTCTAGCTTACTAGCTTTGGGTATGTAGGTCATTAGCATGCTTTACTTGGCTTATTCTTATGATTTGGCATCATTAGAAACCATATTTCAGTCCATGTTCCATGAATGCATACTTGTATTTTCCATCCCTTCCATGCTTTGAAGAGTTGATGGCTTATGCTCCATGTTTAGGCCCTTGTGCACGCATCATTGTGTGTGTGTTTTCATGCCTTTGTGGCATCTTTTTGGCCACTGTTTTGGGCCTAGTATAGGGCTACCCAAATTAGTTTAAGTCCACTCTTTACATGTTGTTAAATGTCTTACACTTTGCATGCTTTGATTGCCTCATGTCTTGCATGTCCACTAGCTTGCATGCTTGTTCATTGCTTGCTTGTTTGCATTGCCATTGTGCATACTAGCTCACATGCCTAGGATGCATTGCATTGGCATGCATGCTTGGCCTCTTGACTTGAGTATGATAGAGGTTGAGCTCATTGTTTGTTTATGTGCATTTCATTCCACATTAAGTCTGGTTTTACACCAAACACTTGTTGTTTTGCTTCTGAGGGTGGGAAGTAGCTTGAAGGCCATCCCCACACCTCACCGGCCATGGCTTGAGGCCACCGGCCTTGTTTCCTTGCCACCGGCCATTGGTGATGGCCGGTCGGCACTATTGATGGTCGGTCGGCATTGTGTTTGGTCGGCCGGCCACTGTTTCTGATCAATCGGCCACTTTTCCT
>NW_021026533.1:102371-123639 GCF_004153795.1 Camellia sinensis
TGTTTAAAATTAAGAAAATCAAGAAAATTAGTATGAGATATTAAAACTCTCACTAGCGAAGGACTTGTCGCTTAAGAAACCAAAAGTCACAAGTTGACTCGCTCGAGCGAAGAAAAGCTCGCTCGAGCCAAGAATGCACAGCTACAGGTCCTAAAACAGACGCAACCTCTCGCTCGAGCTACCAAACCCCGGCTCAAGCAAAGAACCAAAAAAACAGCTCGCTCGAGCGACAAACTCCTCGCTCGAGCGAAGATCCAAAATTCTGGACAACAACACTTGGTTTCTAAATCCAACCAACCTGAAACAAACCTGCCCAACACATCCTATAAGTCCAAATGAGAAAATAAGGGACAACAACAACAATTATACAATGACAGAATCTACGGAACCTAAGTCCAGATACAATAGTCAAATGGGAGAAGACCGGGGTCGCTATACAGCCTGGCTCGCTTCAGCCATTTTGTTTTGGCGAGCAAAAAATTCTTTTTTGGCAAGGTTTGTGGCAGTCCATGTATCAAGTGCGAAATCAAAGTGTGCACCCTTTCGCCCACCATCATTGCCACTACTCCCACCTACCTTCGGGTCAAAACTCCCACCTACCTTCAGGTCATCATCTCCGTCCATGTCGTCATCAATAGGGATGAAATTGGTATTTGAGTTGATTCCAACACCAAACAATGCACTTTGGATATCCCTTTCTTCATCAGAGGTTGGGGGTCCTTGGGTTGAAGCACGGGCAAGTGCACCAGTGGCTTGGAAGTTGGCAAAGAGGACGTCTAACAAGTCTATGTGGTCTAGACCCTTTTTCCTGAACACTTTTGCTCCGGGATGTGCCTACAAAAATAAAAAACCAAAGATATGGTAAATAAGAATTGTTCGAGTTAATGTACTGCAGTATGAAGGTTGTAGTCAATCCTACGATGGTGGTTGTTACCTTCACATAGTGATCCCAGACATCATCCGGGGCCATGACCGTTTTCCTCTGCTCATCCCAACCGAACCCCGTATGGTTTTTCAATTTCACAAATGTATTATACGTTTGCCTGATGCGGTGGTACTTTTGTTTTAATTGGTTAACTGTGTACCTAACTCTGAACTAACTGTACAGCTCGTCATCAATTCGAGTCCAATGCCTTGTGGTAAAAGAGTTTTTTTTGGTTAATGAGGGGTCTTGCTTCACCTCCCCGACCATCAGTTGGATGAAGGCCAACTCAATCCTATTTGGCCACAACTTTAGTTCTTGCGCATCCACAACGAACCCCTCACTGTCCATCTATGAAATACACGTATGACACCTGTGATAATTTTTCATGTGTCATGGGTAAATGTTAAGTGATGAGGTCTTACATACCATGGTGAAAGTAGCAAGTTACAAATTCCATTTGACTGACAGTTGGTTTTAATGCATTCTTGTTTCAGTAAACATTGCAAGGAATAGAGGTCTGATGTTTTAATGCATTCTTGTATGAGTAAACATTGCATGTAACACATTTACAAAATGTAGCAAAGTAATATTTACCTCCATGTCGTTTTCAGCAAAAGAAGATGAGTCTGGTGTGTGTGCTGCCTTTTGCTTCGTCTTCAAAGCGTCTTCAGTAAATGGGGGTGTACCTAAATGAACTGCACAGTGCACTTTAACAATATGGTTTGATATCCTTGTTCAAGAAAAATACATTTAATACAATTACAAGGGCTGAAAGACCTTACTCCTTTCCTCGCGAATCTTGGTACAGCGGAGATCGAATCGACCACAAGAAACTGATGGTGTCACTACATCAACAATGATGACAACAATACAATAACAAAATAAGTAAAAACAACAAAAACCAACAAAAAGAGAAGGACTTCAAATCTGAATGTATGTACACCAAACCAGAATAGTGAAAACTGGTAAAAATCTGCTTCATTTTCATGTAAGAGATGACCATTCAATACCGATTTTGAAACCACAGTTGGGAAAGGGGAAACTATGACGAACTGAACAAAATATGATAAAGCTAATTTCCGAAATGGAAAGCAAAAAATCTATGCTTACTATGTTTGAAATGTGGAAAATACATTCTGAAATCAAAACCAGTTACCCGAAGGTAGAGAAATTTCTATCAGTTTCAAATGATTAAATCATTTTCCAAAAGCAAAGCAGCGAACTAAACATTCATAATATGAATTTTTTTTTTTCAGATTCAACTAGGGATTTGGTGTATGAATCAAACCACACCAGTTTTAGGTTTATATATAAAAATTTAGTTCCGAGATTCAAGTACCATTTTCGTCTAACTGGTACCGTAGAGAATAGATTTGTTGAAAAAAATTTCATTTCCTACAAATTTATGAAGAAGAACACTTGAAAATGGAAGGGGTAAATGGAGATCAAAATGAACCCAAAAATCACACCAAAAATAGTGCGACTAACCTCTTTCTCGTCGGATCTTCGTCACCCTGAGCTCAAAGCGACCACACCTGAATAATGTCTTCGTCGCTGGCCATCGTCGTTGCTTTGGTGTTGCCGACCTTCGCATATCAACAAAAGTGAAGATGTGGTAAAATGTTTGGTAAAGGTAATAAAGAGCAAGGCAGAGGCTATGAAGAGGAGGCAGAAGTAGATTCAACTACAGCCTACCTATTCGTAGAGAATCGGATGGCTCATTTATTTTTTTTGAAAACATAACATCACGTGAAGAATCAGAGGGCTCGTTCATTTTTTTGAAAACATAATTCATTTTTCAGAATAACCAAACAAATTGTATAAAATTTTCAAAAAACTATATTGAAAAAACCACAACCAAACACAGTGAATGTATTTTCCGAAGTCGTGTGCTTTTGCATAAAAAAATATGAATTTGGTATAAACACAAACAGTGATAATGCCCACAATACACATCAACAATGCTTGTCTCGTAACTTTGTCCTCTCCACCTAGTTTCCACATCAGTTTGCACAAAGTACAAAACAAACATCAAATAATCGTAATAACCCAAAATTTCCATGAAACCTCAACCTAAACAGTGAAATGTGATCTTATTTTATTGGACCTTTGAAAAAATGCAGCTAAATCAAGTGATATTTTATTGGACCTTCAAAAAAATGCAGATGAGTCAAGTGACGCAATGGTTGAGCAATCTCAGCAAATACTACATGAACTTCAATGCCTAACACCAAATACCATAAAGTTGGTCCTTTTCACAATAAATGCTAGTTTAGTGCACTACAAAACTTCACAACAGCATAAACAAAAATGACATCACCAAGAAATAGCATGGAAAGAACATGACTAAAAGAGGGACGAGCTTTAGAAAAAACACCTATGAATAAAGATATATGAATAAATACAAGAAGCATATACTTGGACTGCAAATAGTGAAATCGACAGCAATTAGAAATTGGCTACTTGCTCTTTGGCTAACGTAAAAAGCAGCAACAGAGTTTAAAACAAGCTTTGCCCACATTCACAAAAAGAACAAACTCAATGCTTAAAAACCCTGAAGAACATAAAGCCATAATTTCAGAACTTCCAAACTAGACTTTCAAATATGATAACCACTAAGCCATGGCAAACATTTAGCTAAAGCAAAGCACACCAACCCCCAATCATTATGCCTGATTGCTACCACCCCTTGGACCCCTGCCCATCCGTCCACGGCCACGTCCATAGCTTAGGCTCAACTCCACCTAAGCATCTACTGTGTTTCAGCGTCAAAAATTAAAAAAACTACAAAAATGTTACTGAAAAATCTAGAAATCCCCTAGATGTTGATTTCTGATTATGTATCAATTTTAAGCAGAATATAACAATCCCTATCAAACAATCAAGACAAAGAGACACAACGATTTTACGTGGAAAAAACCACAATTGGACACCTCCAACTGTGATCAAAAAACCACGGGCGACATCCACAAGAACAATCCACTAAGAAGATTTAAAGGAATTACATAGGTATACTCTCAATTACCTAGCGAATCCACAACGCCTAATTGAACCAACCTCTATGTGGCTCTTCCAACCCCATCTTCACCCCGGAATTGTCTTTCTGATGAGCCACTCTGGATTCCACCAAAGCTTCAGGCTCGAATTCTTCAAAATCCACCGAAGAACAACTCTCTCTTTTGTGTATAACAAACCAAACCTTTGATGTACTCTCTTTAAATCATGAGTTGAATACTCAATAAAAACATCAAAGAAAACTAACAAAATATCCCCAGATATAATCCTTAAGAACCAAAAAGAAGATCTGGAGGAGTTCAATCAATCCTTAGTTTTGGGAGAAAACCAAGTATTTATGGAGAACCAAAAGTAATCCTAGACTGGGAAGAAAACAAACTCCTTGAGAAATCCGGATTCTGAGGCTCGCTCGAGCGAAGCTTTGCTGGCTCGAGCTAGGAGTGTATTTTTCATGATTTCTACTAGTGCCTTGGCTCGAGCGACGGATCCTTGGCTCGAGCGAGGAATACACTTTTTCAGGTTTTTGTATGGACGCAATCCTTATGAGTTGAATACTCAATGAAACATCAAAGAAAACTAGCAAAATATCCCCAGATATAAACCGTAAAACCCAAAAAGAAGATCTGGAGAAGTAATCCTAGATTTGAACTGAAACACGTATTTATAGAAAACTGTCCCGCGATCTCCGCTCGAGCGTCGGATTGGCCGCTCGAGCGGATGACCGGGCAGCTCGATCCCCGTCATAATCAGCGAAGTGGCAATCTTGGAAGCTTTAGCATCATAAACTTCTCTGAAAGGCACAATTTGGGTTGGATTCGCATCTAAACACTCATAGCCTCACTGAAATAAAAGTGCGAAAATAAATACATCTGAAAGGAGTTTTGTCAAACGGGGTTGCCAAGAATAAAAACCTAACAGTTACAGCAACTCAAATGAATTCCTAAATTCTGGCCATTTCATAGAGATGGCAACGAACATGACACTAAAAATCTTGTCCACTAGAAACAAGCTCTCCATAAGATAACAGAGCCATCATTGTGAGAGAAGGTAAAGAGAGCATCAATTCATGTCAAACACTAATTTCTTTTCTACAAAAAATTAAAAACCTTCCGGAATAACAGTCAACCTCTGAACCCCATACAAGAAAGTCACTTTTTTACAAAATCTAATAGAGCCAATCTTTTACCACAACATTAATTTTTAGTACAACGGTAAGTAAACCTTATTATCATTATCAAAGAACCTATGTTGGCATACTCACACATTAGGGGAAACCAAACCAGGTTTGCCACTACTTCCAGTTTCAAACACTATTAATAACTTCACATAGGACATAGCAGAAAATGATATCAAAAAGCAAGTCCATCAGGCAGCAACTAATTCCCCCCAATTCGTAGAAAACAAGCGACTACTTGCACATAGGGTGCAGATGCACACTGCCACAGCAAATTATATATATATATATATATAAATAGAATTCACAATAAGGTTCACCTTCAGAATAATCAAGTGATTCACAGCGATGTAAAGTTATGATATGTTTAATCAAACCAGAAATATTTACTTATAAAAAACATGTATTTGATAGAACCAGAAGCCAATGAGCAGGCAACTAAATACTAGCCACTAGACACTTAAAGAACCTAAAATAAGAAGAAAACTTTATTGATGGAAAAGATTACAACAAAAACAAGAGAGGGTGCACAAGCATCATAGCGAACAAATGGATCCCAACTAGGTTGGCACCCAAACGCAAGCCCAATCATATGCTAGGCACAAAATTCTGCTAAAGCTATAAAGGTTAGGATCAGTTGATACCAAAAAATTAAAATAATCCTGTGTAAGGGAGATATTACTGACATGATAGAATGGTGGCGAACTGTTCAGTCCCCATCCTTTAGAACAGCAGCAGCAACAGCCTCCCATTTCTATTCAGTTATCTCCATTGTCCACTAGAAGCTATCAGCAATTTAGTCATCATGTTCCTTCTGTTTGGCATAAGAAAAGGAATTCTATTAGATGAAAAATGCTTGGCATAACACAAGGACATTCTATAGATCAAAGGTAAAAAATGTCATAGTTAAAGCCCAAAAGAAAACTGCTTTTAAAAATGGAGTTCAGAATGAGCAGAGTTCAGAATGAGCAGTGTTCAGAATCAGTTGTGAACTGTGTGTATGGGCAGTATCCAGAATAAACCAAGTGCTGTGTTATGGGCAGTATGTTCAGAATGAGCAGTGGGTTGTGCAAGTTGTTTTGTCGATAGCTGGTTCATTATCTGGTTATTACAATACAAGTATTTGATTTTCAGACGGGTGATCAATCTCATTTACATTAAGGTGCAATATGATGCAATGCGATGAAATGTATGAAATGTATCAATGTAACACTTTTTCAAATAAAAAGTTTGTTTCATTTCATTTCGTCACCTTTTCAAGTACAAAGTTTTGAAAAAAAAAAAAACAAAAACCTGCCTGCAGCAGTACAAGATACTCAAGCTACCAACAAAAAGTAAAGCAAAATAAAAAGAAAAAGCAGCAAAAATCTAGATCAACATCGACCATCTCAGGCCTATGGGTCTGTCCTCATCCTCTTCCTGGACGAAGGTCCAGGAGCATCGTCATCAACACCGTCGTCAGAGCCCGAGTTGTCTTCGGTCTCCTCCTCAGATGCATCTGCCTCCGTCTCTGCCTCGAACTCGTCATCATTAGGAACTGGTGCACGAGAGCTACTCCCAACATGAGTGTGCCCTGCTTTGGTGCGGGGGAATACTATGCCACCTTGTCCTCCTCCTCGAGCGGGAACAGAAGGCCCAGCTGGAGCACCTCATGCGGCCGACATCTGGAATGGAGGCTGAAAAGTACAAATGGCAAACGCATCAGTATGCTACGCAAAGCAGAGTACAAATGCCGAATGCAGTGTGTGAGTACAGTGTATGAATGCTGTGAACAGTGTGTCGATACAGAATGCAGTGACTGAGTACAGTGTATCAGATGCCGTGAGGGCCGTGTATCGAGTGTTGTGTTGACAGTATGATGCATCATATTATGTGAAATAGTTTATGTACGATTTGAGACTGCGGTCAGAAAAACATACCAGGATACTGTAAATGGCCAGCAGGTCGAAACTCCACTGTAGCATCCCCATCATGGAGGCATTCAACTCCAGGGACTGACAAGTGTACTCGGATGAAGCCTGCAAAAGTGTTGGAAGCATCAGTATTCTGTGAAATATCAAATGAAATGGAATGACAATGCAAGATACAAAATGCAATAGTACATACTGGGGGCAAGTCGTAGAACCCGACTAACTCGTGGTCAGCCGGAGGGGGAACGAAAGGGATCTGATAAGTCTCCCCACCCTGCCCTCGGCATGTCATCGTCGTGGGCAATGCCGACCAACTAGCCCCCTGTCCTCTCCGAGCCCCAATCCTGCCGCGGACCCGAGCCGTCCTCGCCACCCCTGCTCCCACTCCCGTTTCGGCCACTAGCGCCGCAGGCCTCTCTCTCTCTCAGCACGACGGCCACTGCTCAGAGGTCACATGATGTAGGTCTGGACGTACTCTACATAGTCGCTCTCGCCTATGAAGCCCTCCACCTCCCATCCGATCGTGTAATCGGCCATCTCATGTAGGGGGTATCTCTCTGTATGCCTCATGTCGATGAGAGGGAGTCATGGGACTATCTGCTCCGGTAAACCTAAGGTCTGGCGCAGGAAGCGCTCGCCCAAGTACCAAGCCCGACAGACCGGGCCCTCCAGCAGAATCCTGAATCGGGTAGTCTCCTTAGCGCCAGCAAACCGCTCCCGAATCACAGCTGGCAACATAGCCCAGGGCTGCCAGGCAATCTGAAAATGATATGCAGTCAGTTATCTACTGTCACTAAAAATACAGTGCAAAGCGAAGCTTGAAATAAACTCTAAAGTTGAAAATACCTCTGCGGCGGTAACGGTATCGAAGTAGCGGCGGAAGAAGATAAAAGACTCCCGGGGTCTCCGCACACATCTCACGTCGAAGCGGCGAGAGAAGGGAACGCCGAGGGGGGTCTCCTCATCTGGCACTGGCGCAAGCCTCGGGAAGTAGGCGTAGACCCACAACTGCAGAGCAAATACCAGTATGCTTATCAGATAAAGTAGAATGCAGAATAAAGAAAAAATGGCGGAACCGTGTGTTGTGCAGTGTATTGTGTAGAGTGTACAGTGTGCAGTGTACAGTCAGTGTAAAGCAGATTATATGTGTGCCGTGTGTGCAGTATACAGTCAGCGTGAAGCAGACCACAGTGCGTGCAATGTACAGAGTACAGGAAATGTAAAATAGAAATGTAAGAGAGGAAGAAGGTGTACCTTCCAAGCTCGCTAGTAGCCCCCGAGCAACTGCCCGCTGCACCGGGAGGATGAGCTCATGTATCCATAGAGTGTGGCCAAGGCTGCCCCACTCCAGTCGTAGCGCAGAATCCATGTGACGTCCACGAGCACGCTCAGCAAACAAAGGGGCACGGTGTTCGCCCAGTCGGCGAAGATAGTCGTCCCCAACAGGAACATGAGGAAGCCGCGCGCATACTGCTCCACCTCCTCCTGAGTCATCGGCGCCTCCTCCGCTAGAGCCGGCTGAATCCGGAAGTCCTCGAACCACGAGTATCGAACGAACCCTGCCCGAGCAAGAGGCGGTAAGTCTCCAAGTAAATACATCTGAGCGGCCTCCCACTCATCCATGTCGGTGTCGAAGGGGATCGGATCACCCCCTACCCCAATGCCGGTGAGCATCGAGAAGTCATAGGGAGTCATCGTCATATCTCCCGTGGTAGAAAAGTGGAAGGAATCGGTGGTGTCCCACCACCTCTCCACCAGAGTGGCAAGCAGAGGCCTGCTCGCGGTCAGTCTGGAAAGTCCCCTGTAGAAGGCGCTGAAGCCGGCCTGGTCTACGATATGGCGGACCGCGTCCGGTAGCTCCATATACCATCCACGGGCCATGACATTCCCATACCCTCAGCATGTATGGGAATCCCCCTGTATTCAAAAACAACAATTGCGAAGCAATATTCAATATACAGTTTTGAAGAATATTCAGAATTGGTGACAATACAGCGTGTGTGCACGTTCTCAAGTTCAAACAAGCATCGGGTGCCGGTGTGCTTGCAGTAAACTACAACAGGTGATGTGTCAGTGTGTTTGAGTGGGTCAGTACAGATACGGTGTGTGCGCACGTTTTCAAGTTCGAACAGATATCGGGTGCCGGTGTGCTCGCCGTAAACTACAGTGTGTGATGTGTCAGTGTGTTTGAGTGGTTCAGGGAAAATACAGTATGTGTGCGCATGTTCCAATTCAAACAGATACCAGGTGTAGGTGTGTTTACAGTCAACTACAGTTTACAATGTATCGGTGTATCTGGGCTAAGCAGTTAAAGAACAGAATCAACTATCACAGTTATGTTCTACATTGCGGAAAATAAAACAGGGGGAAGGCTGTACCTCCGAAGCACCGTAAGACAGATGTGACTCTGGCTCACGCAGAAGAGGCTCTCATGGCACGCCCCTATCAAAAGTCCTGAACTGGCGAAGACCGTCAGGAGGCAACATGTGAATCGCCGACCTGTAGGTCGCCGAGTCGAACGGACGGACGCTCAAGGGCAAGAGCTCGGCCTCGGGATCCATCTCATGCTCCAGGGGAGTCCCGCCTTGTGTAAGATCATCTTCCATGCCAAGAGTAGTGTGAAAATGGCCGGAAGAGGGAAAATCGGGCTAGAATGCGAAAGGTCAACGGAAAGTCAACCCCGGGAGGGCGAAAAATGGCCGGAAAAGCCAAAGTGTGGAAAAGGCATGGAAATCAAGAGAAACCTGAGGGAAACAAGCCCCGAGTGGTGAAAATCAAGAAAGAGACACCGAAACGAAGTTTTGTTCGGTTCAAAACGTTCGAAACGCAAAGGTATTCGTGAATCAAACGACGAAATGGGCCCTAAAACTGAGGAAAACGGAGGATCAAAGGGAGAGAAATAGCCTAGAGAAGTGGGAGAGGAATTTTCGAGCAAGAGGGAATGAAAAAAATAGGGTTTAAACCCCTATTTTAAAAGACCCGTGGCCAAAGGACCAAACTACCCCGATTCAGGCATGTTTGGCCGGTCGGCCACACTATTGGCCGGTCGGCCAAATATATGGCCGGTGATCTGTTTTTATGGCCGGTGGATCGCCGGTGACCTCCTCTAGTGGCCGGTGAGCCTTCTACACCCTTGTTTGGGTCAAATGTGTGGTTTGGGGCCTTCATTGCTCAAGACAGTGCAAGAGAAGTACATTTCTATAGCTCAAACGGACTCTGTTTTGACCTCGGACCGTGTTTTCTGTGCGTAGCACTTGAATACGTGCCCGGCGTATCCTTTTTGTATCCTTTTGTCTCTTGAGAGATTCGAAAGTTGCCCCACGTGCATACGTTACAACACTTTGTTGTAAACGCGCGTTGAGTTGTACGTCATTCCACTCGCGTTGTCATGCGCATGCCATACTTGCATTAGTATACATCTTCTTTATGTCGCATTGTCATGCGCACTTCACATGCATTGTCATGCATTTTGAACGACGCGTGTTGTCGCGCATTCAAGTTCATGTGCACTATCATGCATCTCAAGCGACACAGGTTGTCGCGCATTCGAGATCATTTGCATTGTCATGCATCTCAAAAGCCGCGCGTTGTCGCGCGTTTCTAAATCATGCATCATCATGCATTTGCATTTCAAAAAAAAAAAAAGAAAACAACAAAAACAACATGCATCATTTGCATTTCAAAAACCAAAACACAAAAAAAAACATGCATTATCATGCATTTTCCCTTCATCATGCATTGTCATGCATTCAAAAAACAAAAAAAAAAAAAAAAAAAAAAAAAATCATGCATTATCATGCATTTTCCCTTCATCATGCATTGTCATGCATTCAAAAAACAATAGTGCATATGTCATGCATCATTGTAAATAGTGCATATGTCATGCATCATTGTAAATTGTGCATATGTCATGCATCACTGTAAATATTGCATATGTCATGCATTTTACTGTATATATTCCATTCCATTGCATATTTGTAAATATTGCATTGTAGCTTGCATGCATTCACTGCATCACCCTCATCTATGGCTTGCGCCTTTCCATGTTGAGCTTGGTCTGGTATGTACCCATACTTTTTCACGTCGAAGCATAGTTCTGCATGTGTACACGCCTATTCCACTGCTGGTATTGTGGTTTGAGGGTTACGTCACCTTTTCTGTGTTAGACGCGGTTTGTTTGTGTACATGCCTTTCCTAGGCAAGATTTGGTTGGACCGCAGGCCTTATCCATTGTAAATATTCCATTCCATTGCAAATTCGTATATGTTGCATTGTAGCTTGCATACATTTGCCGCATCACATCCAGCTATGGCTTGCGCCTTTCCATGTTAAGCTTGGACTGGTATGTGCCCGTACTCTTCGCATTGAAGCACAGTTATGAGATTTTGTGTATGCACCTATTCTACTGCTGGTATTGTTGTTTGAGGGTGACGGCACCGTTTCCATGTTAAACATGGTTTGTACGTGTCCATGCCTTCAATAGGTAAGACACGGTTTGGCCGTAGGCCTTATCCACTACATCCATCACATGTTAGTATGTAGGTTGTATTGTAAATAGTGCATATATCATGCATTCATTGTAAATAGTGCATTGTCATGCATTCGTTGTATTGTACATAGTTTGTATTGCATGCATTCACTGCATCACATCGATCTATGGCTTGCGCCTTTCCTTGTTGAGCTTGGTCTGGTATGTGCCCATACTTTTTCACGTCGAAGCACTGTAGACACCCCATTTTTGACCGTCCTCAAGACTTGGACGTCACCGTTTGAACGCTCGGTGATCATCCATGTTTGTGTTCGTCTTGAGTTTCCGGAAGTCTCGGCCACGCGCCTTGCCTCAAGATCTCTCGACTCGACTGTTTTGTGTTTGGCTTTGCACCAAACACTTGTGTTTTTGCTTTATAGGGCAGGGAATGGCTTGTGGGCCATCCCCACACCTCACCGGCCATGGCTTGAGGCCACCGGCCATTGTTTTGTTGCTATCGGCCATATGTTTGGTCGGTCGGCACTCTTTGTGGTCGGTCGGCCATTTATTTTGTCAAAATAGCATTTTTGGCTGGCCGATCACTGTGCATCTGCTTTTGCAGATATTTTTATGCCAGCTGTGCTAACTGGCATGCACCTCTGCCCCTCTCCATACACGTGTATGAAGGGATTTCACTATTGCCAAGCTTGTTTAGTAAGCTTTGCAAGAGTGATCTTCTATAAAGAGGAGGCCTCTCCTCCCTTCTCCAGGGTTACAAAAAAATCCCAGGGGAGCTCTGGTTCTAGGGTTAGCATAGTGTATCTATTCTATCTCTATTTCTCCCTTCCTTTTTGCTATAAGTGTGTGTTTATCCTTAGTTTTGCACTAGGACACCTACCATTACACCTTACCTTGATTGCTGAGGCATTAGGGGGCTGTTCTTGAAGTTCTTAAGCTGGTTTGGAGCTAAGAAAGCTGCTGGAGTGATCCTTGTGAAGAATGTCTTCATGGGTAAGATTCTTGCCCTTTTTACCCCATTTTTGCATAGTCTTTTTTCCTACCTTGCATCTATTTTTGAGCTTAGTATATAACATATAAAAGTTCTATTTTTACCTGCTTAAAATAGTTGTTTAAGGTTGCTTTCAGCTTTGGGGTTGTTTGACCCCTCTTAGGCCTTGTTTGGCCCCCATTTTGTGCTATTTTGATAAGCTCCGGGACCACCTTGTTTGGGCCTCCTCACCACTAAAATCCCTCAAGATTTCAGTGGTGGGGATGGTGCTTTAAGGTCCTAAGAAGGAGAGGGCCATCCCCTCTCCTTGTTGCCTTCAATATGTGTCATTATAGCCTCATGTGTGAGCATCATTTTTAAGTGCATGTTGGCCATGTCTTAAGTGTTATTTGGTAGTATTTTGCCATATATTACCTCTGTTTTTACTTGGTTTGGACACACCATGCTTGCTTTGCATACTTGTCCTGTAATGTCATGATTTGCCTGAACATGCTTTACGCTTTGAGCCTTGTTTCTAGCATGTTTTTGGCTTAGCTTTGTGAAGCTTTTATGCTTGTTTTATGTGCTTGAGGACTATTTTTGGTCATTTGGGTCATCCATGCTTCGCTTTGTATAGCTAACATGTAATCCCTCTTGTAGGCCATAAGTATCGGACCCTCTAACATGCTATCCTTGCATCATTTCAGTGGCTTAGAACCACTTATAGCATCATTTCAGTCCTCATGGCATGCTTGTATGCTTGCATTTGATGCCCTTTTAATGTGTTAAAGGGTTGTTGTCCTATGCTCCATGTTTGGACATTTGTGTATGCTTCCATGTGTAACTCATTTAGATGCCATCTAAGTGGTTCTTGGGGTCCATTTTGACATGCTAAAACTCTGATTTTAGTACCATGTTTGGTCTTGCTAAGTGTGGCTCATTGCCTCTTTGGTGAGCCTTAGGCTTTAGACTTTGTTTGCATACTTTACTTGCTTTAATTAGTTGGTTTGGCACCTCTACTTCATGCAATTTTAGAGTTTGGTATGCTTGCCATGTACCCATGTTTATCCTCTTTTAAGTGTGCTTAAAAGTTGCTTCTATGTGCCTAAGTGTTGGACCGTGTTTGCATGCATATTTGTATGTACATTAGCCTTCATCTTCTATGGCATTTGGCCACTGTTTTGGGCCTAGTATAGGGCTGCCCAAATTGGTATAAGTCCATTGTTTGCACATCGTCGCAGGCTCATCTTGTGTGTTGTCATATACTTAGCCTATTGCATGTGTTGCATGCTTGAATCGCTTTGCATTTGGCACGCATTCTCTTGGCTAAGTTGCCTAACATGTTGTCCATGTTGCACCTTGCATGCTTGCATGGTTAAATTGCACATTCCATGCTTGATTAGCTTGCATAGTTATTCCATGTCTTGCATACTTATTTGCTTAGGTTGTGTGCCTATTGCATGCTTACTTGTTTGCATCTCATGTTGCACACTTAGCTCACATGTCTAGGTTGCACATCATTGCACGCATCTTTCACCTCTTGATCAAGCCATGATAGAGGTTGAAAGCCCCTTGGTATGTTTCTATGCATTTGATTTCATTTCAAATCAAAATGCATGACTTGGTTCCTTGGGCCATCACGCATTGAAATGCGCGATTGGTGGTCCGAGAATCAAGGGACATACCCCTTTGAGTCACAAACATGATAAGGGATGTATTGGTGCACACATTTTCTTGAAATACATTGCCATGCCTTGTTTTGCCCTCTGCTGTTGTCAAAACAAGTTCTGTAGGAAGACTTGGCCGGTTGACTACATGGAGTGCCGACCGACCAATTATTGATGGCCGAGATCTCAACAAATGGTCGATGACCATCCGAACATGGTCGGTGGGGTTTTCACTTGGTCGGTGGTGATCCACAGTGTCCATAGAGCATACCTTGGGAGTTGTGCAATTTTCAGAGGAACAGAGCAGGGGAAACAGAGTCAAACTTGTGCATGGTGGTGGGTTTCCGAGTGGAACCGAGCGCGCATGCATTGGGCCCTCTTCCCAAGGCTGTTTTTACTGCTTAATTAGCTTAGTTAATTTGCTTAACTAGTTAATTGTCTGTAATATTTAATTAGCTTGATGGTTAGTTAAATTGTATTATTCTTTTGGTCCCTCCGAGTGAGGGCGGATTTGTAATAAGTGTGGGTGCGGGTGTGCATGTCTTCCAACCCTCACTTCTATCTCCCTTTTACTTACCCCCTTTGATGGTTAGTACTAGGGCATATTTAATTTAGCATCCTTATGCTATGCATGCGTGCATCATTCGTCAGTCTTGCATGCACCGGGCTCGGCGCATCATGCTAACCGCATAGTATTTCAATTCCAAACTTGAATACATGCTACTTGTTGCATTTCACATGTCATCCATAGATTAGCCGAGCCTATTCTAGAGACATTTTGTATGTGATGCATTAACCATTTTTAAACACGAACTAGGATCCTACATGATTACCAACTAGTTTCTGTTTTGGCACGGAGTACTAGGTGAGCATTTATGCTTTAGCATCTCGCATGAGTGTGAATGTTAACATGACAGCATGCTTACCATGTGGCTATGTGTTTATGTGATATTACTGCCTGAATGCCTGTGGGTGAAGGTTGGATTGTTTGAGTTGGAACCACTCGTTGAAATCCGTGTTTTAGCCTACTAGCGAGTAGCAAATTTCAAACCATTTTCCAAATAAATGGATATGCAATGCTTTGTTCCAAATTAGGCAACCTAGTCTATATTTTTGTGTTGTGCGCATCACATAGTAAAATTAACTAATTAATCGGAATAAGAACACATAACGTTTTCAACACTAAATATCATGGTTAGCAGAGGCCAATTTTTGGATCGGGCGAGAGGGGGTGCTCATAGCTGACCTTTCCCAATCGTGCCCAAGTTCCCGAGCCGAGGCAACTTTAGTGATGACGGACACGTGGCCTTAGGAAAACGAGTCAGGGTTTCCTAAATTCCCCAAAATAAAATATATAGGTGGCAACTCTGTATCTGGCAAAGCAATCCATGTTTGGCACTTCTTTCCAAAAATCTGTTTTCTTGAAACGATTTGCCGGATTTGGACTCTTTGGTTAAGATTTAGAACCGTGACAATTTGAGAGTCCGAACTGTAGTGAGCCCAATATGAACAGAACAGGGGGATCTCCCTCCCGGGGCATTCGAGGACGTCTACAGTTTCTGGCAACTCTGTTGGGGAGTTTGGAGAACTTGACTCGAACTCGTGATATCTTGTTTTGATTTCACTTATGTGTTTCTTTGCATTGCATGTGCATTGATGCGCCTAGGACACTGTGTTTGCCATCTGCTATTCCTGAACGGTTTCCTGGAGGCTTGCTTTGTCAAAGCATGCCATAAGGCTAACCGGTTATGGGCTCTGCCAGTATGGGAACAGAAACCCCGGTTTTACCGGGGCACCCTTTTTGACCATTCGATCTAGTGCATATTTGGAATCCATAGTGACCATTCCAAAGCTAGGACAGGTTGCTTACCCGATTATAGGTTGTTTGAAACCGCTGCGTGTGTAGTGAAACTCTAGCTCCTGACAAAATATGACAGGGAAACCCTACCCCAACATAGGGGTGTTTTGGCTCTTACTTGTTTGCTATGTGCTTTTAGAGTGTATCTTTACAGGGAACGCACATACCAGTTTGCAAGTTTGAGTACCAGGCCTGAGGGCATCAGTATCAGTCTTTTGGGGAATCAGTTATATCTGCAGGTATCAGATTCAGTTTTTGGGGCAGTAATTTTGTGGAACAGTGATCAGTAACAGAGTACAGTTATTCAGCTACATCTGTGTCTGTTCCGTTTGGGTTGAAATGCTGCTTGTTTTCCCTTTCAAGGTTCAGAGATTTGGTGTTCTCCTTAGCTGGGGCAAGGCAGACGTTTGATCCGTCAATCGTCGGTTGCATCATCACCGATCAGTTCAGCAGACTTATGATGACGCAAAGTTCAAAGGAAATTGTGGTTATGGCAGCCGCATTAGACCAAGGGATCATCTTGCAGGATGAGACCAATGTTGATGTACCGCATCCGCCCAGGTCACCTGTTGCGCACCCGATCTGGACACCACAGTGGTACCAAGCTCGTGTGCCCACCACGTTCGAGTTGATGGGAATGATTGGTGATCTCCAGAGGTCTGTGACAGATCTCGCCTATGGGATGTCGGCTCCACCACCAAATGCACCATATGCTGGGAATTTTGTACCACAGGAGCCCCCACTATTGGGGTGAATTGTGATCGAGCTCAGCCAACCTGAGGCTGTCCCAAGCTATGACCGTGACGTGTCAACAACAACCGAGTTTCGCTCTGATATAGCAACCCAAACCCTCGATCAGGCTGAGGCTAGAGGTAAGAATAAAGTGGGAACATATGTTGATCCCGTTGAACAACTGCTGTAGGCAGTCGAGGCTTTGAAAGCCGGGGGGATGAATAAGCAGCAAGTATTCGCAGTCATGACTAAAGCTGTAGATGATGCTTTCCCCACTCCAGCCGAGGGCAGTTCAAGCCAAGCGAAAAATCAGGATAGGCCCCGTCACACCAGAACAGTTCCTTCCACTCCCAACCCTGTACCAGGAAAAGATCAGAAAGCCAAGGCAGTGCCTGCCGACCCTTTCGCTAGTGCGTCTAGCAAGAATCCTCAGACTTCGAAGTACCTGCTTCGAGGACGCAGAGTCTTTCACGCCCTCTACATGCCTTTGTCTAGGGCATTTCAAATTTTGGCTAAAAAGGGGCATCTTAAACCCTTCGAACCTTGACCTCTCCTGAAGAATCTCCCTCTCACACATGATGCTGCCTTGTACTGTGCATACCATCAGCAAACCGGTCACAGCACCGACGGTTGTTTCTGCCTTCACCACGAAGTGCAAGATTTGATCGACAATGAGGTCATCCTCCCACCCACCTCAGCAAAGCCTGTTACCACTGAGTTGTTGGACTTCGAGGATACTGCAAGTATGTGATCAGGGGTTGGACCACCTACGGGCGGCGCTCGGTGTACTTCAGATGTGGCGTTTGGCACGCACTCTCAGGAGCATTTGCGAATGCAGTTTTGTAATTTCTGGCTTGGGTGTTGAGTCAGTTCTTTGCTTTGTTTTGGGTCTGTCTCATTGTCTTGAGTCAGTCTTGTTGCTTAAGGGTCTGTCTTGTTGTGTCAAGTCAGTCCCACTATATAGAATGTCAGGTGATTCCGGGGTTGTTGCCTCGAACACCGTTTTGTTTTGTAACTACCCTTTTGTTTTCTTTTGAGTCTGTCTCTGTTGTGGAGCCAATTGCAACCAGGAAATCTGAATGAAACGGCTGCGGCTATCATGTTTCCATGCTTATTGCTACTTTGAGCTAGTTATGCCAGAGCATTTGAATGAAACGACGAAGCATCTCACTTACTCTTCTGCACCTCAAATTCATTACATTGACCTAAGTTTTTCAAAACTTTTCTAACACTGTGGTGATGAAAACGAAGAGGAAGGAATCCCTCAGGATTTGAAAAAATTTGGTCAATCTGAGAGAAAGAGAGGCATGCTAAGCCCTTAATGAATGAAATCATGCTTGTTAACGTGAGTACTGAGAAGGACCCTGGCTTGATCCAGATTGGTTCCACACTGTCTTCAGCGCAAGCGATTTGTCGCTTTCTTAAAAATTTTCAAAAATTGTTTTGCGCAGTCCTGCGAAGACCTGTGTGGAATCGCTCTTGAGATTGTGCAGCTTAGGATCGCTCTCAGCCTCAAGACTTGAGCCCTTGCTTTCAATCCTTGGACCTTGGTTTCAGACTGTTCAATGATCAACCGCAATGCAAGGCCTGTCTGGCCGGATTTGAAGCAGCCCTCGAGCAAGAGGCACCAAAGTCAGGTCAAGAAGATCAGACCTCATCAGAAGAAGCTTGCAAAGCTAAATCAGAAGCGCCCCTCGAACTAGGGGCAAAAATGTCCGATGTGCTCGAAGATGGATCTTTCTGTAAATCAATACAACAGCCACTCTCCTGGATACGGGTGGCTTCAAAATCTTAAAACCATTTGGCATGGACTTGTTTCACTTTTATCCTTTGAGAGGCTCGCTGGGCCAAAAACCCGGAAGGGCGACCCAAGCAAAAGTTAGAGCAAGAGAAAAATTCAAAAGAAAGAAGAGAAAGAAAAATGCAAAAGAAAGAAAAGATGAAAAAAGAAAAAGGAATGAAAAGATACAAAAAAAAAAAGAGTTGAAAAAAAAGAAGAAGAAGAAGAAGAACATAGCTCGCAAGGTTCAAAACCCAGAAGGGCGGCCTTGGCAAAAGTTAGAGCGTAAAAAAGTGATGGTTAATACACGAGTGTACCTTAACCGGAACTACGTAAGGCTTGATTCCCATGTTTGGGATACGTAGGCAACTTCATCCTAAAGTCCAGCCACAAACACTTCCAAATCAAATGTGTCCATGTAATGGTTTTGATCATCCTTGCCTTTTCTGAATCGGATAGTTCGGTTGTGACACAACCGGAACTACGTAAGGCTTGATTCCCATGTTTGGGATACATAGGCAACTTCATCTTGAAGTCCAACCACCAACACTTTCAAAGTGACTGTGTCCATATATTGGTTTTGACCATCTTCGTCTTCTCTGTATCCAAGAGTTCGGTTGCGATCATCACTAATGAGGACTGACTACAGTATGCTGCGGCGTTATCCAAACAAGGGGCAACTTTCCGTTGCCATGAGTCGCCATTCAAACAAGGGGCAACTTTCCGTTTCCATGTAGCTCTCTTTAGGCAAGGGGCAATTTCCTTACGGATCCAAGGTTGTGCATCTCGAGAGGAAGTTTCATGCTCGCTGAGCACTGGCTGTTTGCCAAAACGGTTTTTGAGAATTTTTACTAAGGTTGACTAATTTCTTGAAAATTCTTTCATTTTCCAAAACTGGACCATTTTCTTGGACCCAAAGAAGAAACATTTTCAGTGCTCATGGCCTGACTTGCATGATTTTAAATCAGAAAATTGAACAAGTATGCTAATTTGACTCTCATTTCGATCAAAATTGTTTTAATAGAAAACCAAAACAAAAAATGATCAAAATGATGAACTAGAGGCACAGTTGAGTCAGGCTTCCTGTCTTTCCCCCACTGCCAGCGTACTTGCCAGAACGGCACAACTAAAACTGTCTATAAAGGGCTGAAAGCTCTCTCATCCTCCAAGCAACGAGGTATCAAACCAAGTGCGAAGCACGAATTGGGGTGGATTAAGATGCTCCACTCCTTCATCCGGAACAACGACTAAACGTCGCCGGAGGTAGTAGTTGCAAGCTAATAGTGTTGGGCACGAACCCACAGCTTTCTGTTTATCCATCAATCACCCTGGGGAGGGATGAAAAATGAGAGATTGAAGAACAGAGAGGTGTAAGTCGAGAGAAAAGTGAGCAAAAGGGGTTTTGAGAGAAAAACCGAGCCTGAGGGCCGAGTGATGTGAGAATCACAAATGGGAAGAGGGTGGGAAATAATATCTGAAAAAACTGGCTCCTCGTGATCTGAGAAGTCTCTCGTTTTTATAACGCGTCTGTGTGTCGTGTCTTTTGTTTTGTTTACCTTAACTCTTGCTTTGAGTCGGTTCCGAGCGCGTCTCGTTGTGTTTAGGTTATTTACCTTTTGTTTTTCGTTATTGAGTCTTTTTCACTATGTTCAGTCGTAGGCACAATACCCGGTTGAAAACCCTTTTTCTCAAATCGTTTTGTGCTCAGAGTGCTGTGCCATTCTCCATATTTCTGCAAAATAGGTTTGTTTCTTTTGTAAAACCGCAGGGGTTCAACTCGGGTCACTTGGAAACAGCGAACATGTGGGTTCCGGATTGCATTTGAGTGTGTTTCAGCTTTTGCCGATTCTACCTTTGTATTCCGTCTTTTCAGATTCAGACTGTTTTCTCCGCGTGCAGAATGAACTAAGAATACTATGTTATGGGCTATGGAGTTCAGAATGAGCAGAGTTCAGAATGAGCAGTGTTCAGAATCAGTTGTGAACTGTGTGTATGGGCAGTATCCAGAATAAACCAAGCGCTGTGTTATGGGCAGTATGTTCAGAATGAGCAGTGGGTTGTGCAAGTTGTTTTGTCGATAGCTGGTTCATTATCTGGTTATTACAATACAAGTATTTGATTTTCAGACGGGTGATCAATCTCATTTACATTAAGGTGCAATATGATGCAATGCGATGAAATGTATGAAATGTATCAATGTAACACTTTTTCAAATAAAAAGTTTGTTTCATTTCATTTCGTCACCTTTTCAAGTACAAAGTTTTGAAAAAAAAAAACAAAAACCTGCCTGCAGCAGTACAAGATACTCAAGCTACCAACAAAAAGTAAAGCAAAATAAAAAGAAAAAGCAGCAAAAATCTAGATCAACATCGACCATCTCAGGCCTATGGGTCTGTCCTCATCCTCTTCCTGGACGAAGGTCCAGGAGCATCGTCATCAACACCGTCGTCAGAGCCCGAGTTGTCTTCGGTCTCCTCCTCAGATGCATCTGCCTCCGTCTCTGCCTCGAACTCGTCATCATTAGGAACTGGTGCACGAGAGCTACTCCCAACATGAGTGTGCCCTGCTTTGGTGCGGGGGAATACTATGCCACCTCGTCCTCCTCCTCGAGCGAGAACAGAAGGTCCAGCTGGAACACCTCTTGCGGCCGACATCTGGAATGGAGGCTGAAAAGCACAAATGGCAAACGTATCAGTATGCTATGCAAAACAGAGTATGAATACTGTGAGCAGTGTATCAGTACAGAATGCA
>NW_021026533.1:129728-152203 GCF_004153795.1 Camellia sinensis
AAGCTGCTGGAGTGATCCTTGTGAAGAAGATCTTCAAGGGTGAGATTCTTGCCCTTTTTACCCCATTTTTGCATAGTCTTTTTTCCTACCTTGCATCTGTTTTTGAGCTTAGTATATAACATATAAAAGTTCTATTTTTACCTGCTTAAAATAGTTGTTTAAGGTTTCTTTCAGCTTTGGGGTTGTTTGACCCCTCTTAGGCCTTGTTTGGCCCCCATTTTGTGCTATTTTCATAAGCTCCGGGACCACCTTGTTTGGGCCTCCTCACCACTGAAATCTTAAGTTATTTCAGTGGTGAGGATGGTGGTTTAAGGTCCTAAGAAGGAGAGGGCCATCCCCTCTCCTTGTTGCCTTCAATATGTGTCATTATAGCCTCATGTGTGAGCATCATTTTTAAGTGCATGTTGGCCATGTCTTAAGTGTTATTTGGTAGTATTTTGCCATATATTACCTCTGTTTTTACTTGGTTTGGACATACCATGCTTGCTTTGCATACTTGTCTTGTAATGCCATGATTTGCCTGAACATGCTTTATGCTTTGAGCCTTGTTTCTAGCATGTTTTGGCTTAGCTTCGTGAAGCTTTTATCCTTGTTTTTATGTGCTTGAGGACTGTTTTTGGTCATTTGGGTCATCCATGCTTCGCTTTGTGTAGCTACCATGTAATCCCTCTTGTAGGCCATAAGTATCGGACCCTCTAGCATGTTATCCTTGCATCATTTCAGTGGCTTAGAACCACTTATAGCATCATTTCAGTCCTCATGGCATGCTTGTATGCTTGCATTTGATGCCCCTTTAATGTGTTAAAGGGTTGTTGTCCTATGCTCCATGTTTGGACATTTGTGTATGCTTCCATGTGTAACTCATTTAGATGCCATCTAAGTGGTTCTTGGGGTCCATTTTGACATGCTAAAACTTTGATTTTAGTACCATGTTTGGTCTTGCTAAGTGTGGTTCATTGCCTCTTTGGTGAGCCATCGGCTTTAGACTTTGCTTGCATACTTTACTTGCTTTAATTAGTTGGTTTGGCACCTCTACTTCATACAATTTCAGAGTTTGGTATGCTTTCCATGTACCCATGTTTATCCTCTTTTAAGTGTGCTTAAAAGTTGCTTCTATGTGCCTAAGTGTTGGACCATGTTTTCATGCATATTTGTATGTACATTAGCCTTCATCTTCTATGGCATTTGGCCACTGTTTTGGGCCTAGTATAGGGCTGCCCAAATTGGTATAAGTCCATTGTTTGCAGGTCGTCGCAGGCTCATCTTGTGTGTTGTCATATACTTAGCCTATTGCATGTGTTGTATGCTTCAATCGCTTTGCATTTGGCACGCATTCTCTTGGCTAAGTTGCCTAACATTTTGTCCATGTTGCACCTTGCATGCTTGCATGGTTAAATTGCACATTGCATGCTTGATTAGCTTGCATAGTTATTCCATGTCTTGCATACTTATTTGCTTAGGTTGTGTGCCTATTGCATGCTTACTTGTTTGCATCTCATGTTGCACACTTAGCTCACATGTCTAGGTTGCACATCATTGCACGCATCTTTCACCTCTTGATCAAGCCATGATAGTGGTTGAAAGCCCCTTGGTATGTTTCTATGCATTGCATTTCATTTGAAATCAAAATGCATGACTTGGTTCCTTGGGCCATCACGCATTGAAATGCGCGATTGGTGGTCCGAGAATCAAGGGACATACCCCTTTGAGTCACAAACATGATAAGGGATGTGTTGGTGCACACATTTGCTTGAAATACATTGCCATGCCTTGTTTTGCCCTCTACTGCAGTCAAACAAGTTCTGCAGGAAGACTTGGCCGGTCGACTACATGGTGGGCCGACCGACCAATTATTGATGGCCGAGATCTCAACAAATGGTCGATGACCATCCGGACATGGTCGGTGGGGTTTTCACTCGGTCGATGGTGATCCACAGTGTCCATGGAGCATACCTTGGGAGTTGTGCAATTTTTAGAGGAACAGAGCAGGGGAAACAGAGTCAAACTTGTGCATGGTGGTGGGTTTCCGAGGAGAACCGAGTGCGCATGCATTGGACCCTCTTCCCGAGGCTGTTTTTACTGCTTAATTAGCTTAGTTAATTTGCTTAACTAGTTAATTGTCTGTAATATTTAATTAGCTTGATGGTTAGTTAAATTGTATTACTCTTTTGGTCACTCCGAGCGAGGGCGAATTTGTAATAAGTGTGGGTGCGTGTGTGCATGTCTTCCAACCCTCACTTCTTTCTCCCTTTTACTTACCCCCTTTGATGGTTAGTACTAGGGCATATTTAATTTACCATCCTTATGCTATGCATGCGTGCATCATTCGTCAGTCTTGCATGCACCGAGCTCGGCGCATCATGCTAACCACATAGTATTTCAATTCCAAACTTGAATACATGCTACTTGTTGCATTTCACATGTCATCCATAGATTACCCGAGCCTATTCTAGTGACATTTTGTATGTGATGCATTAACCATTTTTAAACACGAACTAGGATCATACATGATTACCATCTAGTTTCTGTTTTGGCACGGAGTACTAGGTGAGCATTTATGCTTTAGCATCTCGCATGAGTGTGAATGTTAACATGACAGCATGCTTACCATGTGGCTATGTGTTTATGTGATATTACTGCCTGAATGCCTGTGGGTGAAGATTGGATTGTTTGAGTTGGAACCACTCGTTGAAATCCGTGTTTTAGCCTACTTGCGTGTAGCAAATTTCAAACTATTTTCCAAATAAACGGATATGCAATGCTTTGTCCCATAGTGTTGTGGATCGAAACTCAGTTTTTCTTCAGCAACCGTTTCTTCTTTCCTCCCTCTGGGATTTGGCATTCTTGCCGACCTTCTTTGATTTGTGGAATGATCCATCTTCGGCTCTTTGAGCACATTTGAAATTCTTTGCCCCTAGTTCCAGGGGTGTTTCTGATCTAGCTTTGCAAGCTTCTTTTGATGACATCTGGTCTTCTTGATCTGACTTTCTTGCCTCTTGTTCGAGGGCTGCTTTGAATCTGGCCACACAGGCCTCATGTTGTAGTTGACCATTGAACATTCTGAATTTAAGACCAAGGTTTGACGATGAGGGGTCGATTCTTGAGGCTGAGAGCGATCCTAGGCTGCACAATCTCAAGAGCAATTCCACACAGGTCTTTGCAGGATCGCGCAAAATATTTTTTTTGAAATCTTTTAAGAAAGCGACAAATCGCTCGCGCTAAAGACAGTGCGGAACCAATCTGGATCAAGTCAGGATCCTTCTCAACACTCACATTAACAAGCATGATCTCGATCATTAAGGGCTTAGCATGCCTCTCTTTCTCTCAATTGATCAAATTTTGCAAAACCCGAGGAATTCCTTCCTCTTCGTTTTTATCACAATGTTTCGAAAAAAGTTTTGGAAAACTTAGGTCGATGCAATGAATTCAAGGCACAGAAAAGATACAGCTTCTAGTCAAATACTGCCATCTCATTTAGAATTTCTGGCACAACTGGCACACGGCAGAAGCAAATACAAGAGTGTGAGAATTACTGCTTTTTCATTCAGATCTATTGGCACAACTGGCTCAAAGAAGCAATAAGTACAAAACATGACAGCCACAGATGTTTCATTTAGATTTCCCGGTTGCAACTGGCTCCACGGCAGAAACAGACTCAAAAAGAAAGCAAAGAGACAAACACAAAACAAAATAGTGACATCCGAGGTAACATCCCCGGAATCACTCGACTCTGACAAAACAGGACTGACTCGATACAACTAGACAGACCCAACTGATTCAGTATGAAAAGACTGACTCTATACAACGAGACAGACTCTAAACGACATAACAAAACTGACTCAATACCTGAGTCAGAAAGTACAAACCATCATTCACAAATGCTCAAAACAGTGCCTGCCATACGCCACATCTGGAGTAAACTGAGTGCCGCCCGCAGGTGGTTCATCCCCTGATCACATCGCAATATCCCCCACAAGCTCACTGATCCAGTGTCGATAGACTTTCCAGGACCTGGTGCGGGGATGACCCTGTTGTCAATCAAATTTTGTATCTCGTGGCGGAGACGGACGCAACTGTCGGTGTCATGACCGGTTTGTTGATGAAAAGCATAGTACTTAGTCAGGTCATGCTTTGGAGGGAGAGGATCGGGTAGAGGCCGTTGTTCTAATGGTTTCAGATGTCCTTTCTTGAGTAGGAACCCCAGAGCTTTAGACAAAGGCATATAAAGCGGGGTGAAAATCCTTTTGCCCCGGGGTAGATAGTCTGAGGTTCGGGGGTTTGGATTGGATGTACCAACAAAGGGGCTGGCTGTTTTGGTGGTGACCATTCCAACTTCAGAAGATCTCGCAGCTACATCACCACTGGTCGTCGCATTCGAACTGCGGTTGGATGCCCTCTTGGGCTGCTCCTTGTCATTATCAATCAAACCCTGCTTCAAGGCATCCTCAATCTGTACTCCCATCTCATGTAAATCTGAAAAGGTGGGGAAGGGGAGCACGATCATTTTTTGCATCAGCCTGGGTTGGAGGTTGTGCACAACCATCCTTATCTGGTCTTTGTCGGAAGGCCTTGTAGTCGTCATTGAGGCCTTTGCTCTCCATCTCGTCCCGAACTCTGAGAAACCCTCCTTTGGCTCTTGGCAGGTGACTTCAAGATCACGAGTCGTGACCTCAATCTGTGTGTTGTAGGAGTATTGATCACTGAAGGCCTCAGCCATCTCATCCCAATTCTGTTTCACAGAGTTCTCCAATTTCGCATACCAGATGGCCGCTACACCCAACAGGGTCCGGCCGAATAAAGAAAGCTTCTGTAATCTGGTGAGGCCCATCAACCTTAGTATGTCCGAAAACAACCGGAGATGCACCATGGGATCCCCAGATCCATCAAATCGGTCGATGTGTGGCATCTTAAATCTGTCCGGCAGCGTCACAGCTGCGTCGGTATACCCGTCCTCAATGTCCAGAATGGACTTCACACCTTGAGATTTCTTGAACAGCTTTTCAAGCTTGCTCACTTTCAACGCCGTGGGGTCCACCTTGAACTCGAAGGGAGAATCTGGTTGATTGATAGGAGTGGGTGCCTTGGATAGTTGAGGTAGAATCGGGGGCGGAGCCGGCCCCGTTGGAATGTCTGTATCCTCCTGGACATTTGGTGATTCTCCGGGTATCGGAACCCTTGGTGGGAGAGGACCTTGATGCGAAGCAGAGGCTCTATTTTGCTGTTGTAGCCTGGTGATTAGCTCTGCCTGTTGGGCCATGACCACGACCTGTTGTTTGGCAAACTCTGCTTGACTAGCGGCGTCTTCTTGCATGTTTTTCATACTCTCCTGGAGTTGGCGTACCATCTCTTCCAGACCCGACATATTGTCCTGATCTAACTGAGCAACCGGTATATCTGTGTCTGCAGTAGGCTCGGAAATCTTAACCCGACTGCTTAAAGATCACTAATCTAGTAGCTATTGTACTGGTGGTCCGCGCCTGAGTAGCCTTCTCTAGCCCTGATTCCCCCTTGAACTGAGTCTCTGACCTGACAAAGTCTATCAGCACAAATCCAACGTACTCGGGGGATAGCGGAGCCTTCTGAAGCTACGGTTCCAGGACTACCTAGCAAAAGGGAAAACAAACAGCACCTCAGCCTGGTTTCACCAAAATAGATATGAGCATAGTTGAATAACTGTATTCGACCATTGATCACTGTTCCTCAAACTACGGCCCCAAAACTGAATCTGACACCTGCAGATATAACCGATTCCCAAAATACTGATGCTGATGCCCACAGGCCCGATACTCAAACTTGTAAACTGATACATGCATTCTTGTAGAGACGCACTCTAAATCGCATAACAAACAAGTGAGAGCCAAAACACCCCTATGTTGAGGTAGGGTTTCCCAGTCCTATTTTGTCAGGAGCTAGGGTTTCACTACGTACACAGCGGTTTCAAACAACCTATCATCGGGTAAGCAACCTGTCCTAGTTTGGAATGGTCTCTATGGATTCCGAATATGCACTAGGTCGAATGGTCAAAGAGGGTGCCCCGGTAACAACCGGGGTTTGTGCTCCCATGCTGGCAGAGCCCGTAACCGGTCAGCCTTATGGCATGCTTTGACAAAGCAATTCTCCAGCAAACCGTTCAGGAATAGCAGATGGCAAACACAATGTCCTAGGCGCACCAATGCAAATGCAATGCAAAGAAACACATGAGTGTAGTCAAAGCAAGATATCGTGAGTTCGAGTCAAGTTCTCTGATTCTCCCCAGTAGAGTCGCCAGAAACTGTAGACGTCCCCGAACGTCCCGGGAGGATGAGTCCTGTTCTGTTCATATTGGGTTCACTAGAGTTCAGGACTCTCAAATTGTCACGGTTCTTAATCTGAACCAATGAGTCCAAATCCGGCGAATCGTTTTGGAAAACAGATTTTTAGAAAGAAGTGCCAAACATGGACTGCTTTTCCAGATACAGAGTCGCCACCTAAATATTTTATTTTGGGGGAATTTAGGAAACCCTGACACGGTGCCAAAGGTCACGTGTCCATCATCACTAAAGTTGCCTCGGCTCAGGAACTTGGGTACGATTGGGGAAGGTCAGCTATGAGCACCCCCGCTCGCCCGATCAAAGATCGGCGTCTACTAACCATGATATCTTGTTTTGAAAACATTATATGCTCTTCTTCCGGTTATTAGTCTAGAATTACTATGTTATGCGCACAGCAAACAAATATAGACCAAATCGCCTAAATTGGAACAAAACATTTCATGTTTGTTTTGAAAATGGTTTGCTACTCGCAAGTACGCTAAAATACAGATTTTGCCACCCTCAAGTGGGCTTTAGAAAAGATGGTTTTGCCACTATCTAGTGGGCTTAAAACTCACAGTTTTAATGCATTATTCCAATTTAGGTAATTCACCCTCCATCCACAGGCATTCAGGCAGTTATATCACATAAGCACATAGCCACATGTCAAGCATACTGTCATGTTAATATTCACATACATGCAAGATGCTAAAGCATAAACACTCACAGTGTACTTCGAGCCAAAACAAGAAACTAGTTAGTAATCATGCATGATCTTAGTTCATGTTAAAATGGCTAATGCATCACATACAGAATGTCACTAGAATAGGCTCGGCTAATCTATGGATGGCATGTAATGATGCTACAACTAACACGTATTCAACTTGGAATTGTAATACAATGCAGTTAGTATGATGCGCCGAGCCCGGTGCATACAAGACAAATGTATGGATGCACGCATGCATAGCATAAGGTATGCTAAATTAAATATGACCTAATACTAACCATCAAAAGCAGGTAAGTAAAAGGGAGAAAGAAGTGGGGGTTGGAAAATATGCACACACGCACCCACACTTATTACAAATACGCCCTCACTCGGAGGGACCGAAAGAATAATACAATTAATTAACCTACAAGCTAATTAAAATGTTACAGACCAATTAAACAAATTAAACTAGTTAAGCAAATTAACTAATCTTAAAAAGCAATAAACAGCCTCGGGAAGAGGGCCCAATGCAATGCGTGTTCGACTCCGCTCGGAAAGCCACTGCCATGCACAAGTTGCCTCTGCTTTGACTGTTATCCTCCTCTGAAGACTGCACAAGTCCCAGGGTTGCTTCTCTGAGTGTAGTGGAACACCACCGGCTGAGAGGAATGGCCACCGGCCAAGGGGAATGGTCACCAGCCACTGATTAAGCTATCGGCCATTTATGGATGGCCGGTCGGCACTGGAGATGGCCGGCCGGCCAAAGCTTCCTGCAAAATCTATTTTGACAGCCGCAGAGGGCAAAACAGGGCATGGCAATGCATTTCAAGCAAATGTGTGTGCCAACACATCCCCTATCATGTTTATGACTCAAAGGGACATGGTTCTCGATTCTCGGACCACCAATCGCTCATTTCAATGCGTGATGGCCCAAGAAACCAAGTATGCACTTTGATATCAAATGAAATGCAATGCACATAAACAAACAAAGAGGCCCAACCTCTATCACTTGATCAAGAGGCGAGGCATGCATGCCAAATGCAACCTAAGCATGTGAGCTAAGTATGCAACATGAGCATGGGCACAAGCAATGTACAATGCATATTAGGCGTGCAACCTATGCAAGCAAGCATGCAAGGTATGAGGCATCAATGCTAATCAACAAGCATACAAGATACAATGTGGACGTTCAAGCATGCAAGTAAGCAAGTGACTTTATTCAATCATGCAACCACACACGAGTATGCAACAACACACAAGGTGAGCATGCATCAACATGCAAGGGGTGGTCTTAAAACTGATTTGGACAGCCTGATACTAGGCCCAAAACAGTGGCCAAATGCTAAGGGAATGATGACCAAATAACATGCAAGCATGCATGCACACAAGGACCAACACTTAGACATTGAAGAGCAACTCTCAAGCACACTTAAGAGGATGCAAACATGGACATATATCATGCACACTAAGCTTTGAAAATCATGTTAAGAATGGTGCCAAACCAAGTAAACAAGATAGACATGGCATGCAAATAAAACCCAAAATCCAAGACAAGCCAAAGGGCTTAAATCATGATCATGTGACACATGAAGCAAATGATCAAAATGAATCAAATCAGTCCCAAATCATGTTAAGGCAAGCCCCAAAAACCACTTAGATGGCATCTAAATGATATACACATGGAGGCATGCACAAGTGCTTAAACATGGAGCATACAACACAACCTCTTAAAGCATCAAAGGAGCATTAAGTGCAAGCATGCGAGCATGTTAAGTGGACTGAAATGTCATGATAAGTGGTGCAAAACCACTAAAAATGATGCAAGTAATGCATGCTCAGGGTTCATGCACTTAAAGCCAACAAGCTAAAATGCAAAGGGGCTATACAAAGCATGGCAAGCATGGCTAAGACAACCTACATCAGACCTTAAGCATGGAAAAAAAATCCTAAAAGCTTCACAAAGCTTGGCCAAAACAAGCAAGCATGGTAATCTACATGCTAAGTACAAGTTAAGGCAAAATGATGGCATTACAAGACATGTATGCAAGGCATGCAAGGTGTGTCTAAACCAACTAAAAACAGAGCTATATTATGACATAATAAGCACAAAAATTAGTTAAGGCAAGGCCAGCATACACTCAAACAAGATGCTCTCTCAAGAGGCTAAAATGGCCCTTTTCAAGGACAACAAGGAGAGGGGGTGGCCCCCTACTTCTTAGGACCTCAAGGCACCGTCCATACCACTGAAAACCCTCAAGATTTCAGTGGTGAGGAGGCCCAAACACAATGGTCCCGGAGCTCACCAAAATGGCACAAAAATGGGCCAAATATGCCCTAAGAGGGGTCAAACAACCTCAAAGCTCAAAACACCCTTAACCAACTATTTAGAGTAGGCAAAAACAAAACTTTTATATGTTATACACCAAGTCTAAAAACAGTTGCAAAGCAGACTAAAGAGCTATGCAAAAATGGAGAATAAAAGAGATAAGTTCTTACCCTTGTTGACCCTCTTCAAGAATGATGGACCAACAGCTTCTTTGGCTCAAACCAGCTCCAAAACTTCAAGAACAGCCTCTTAGTACCTCAGTAGCTAAAGGAAGGCGTAATGGTGGGTGTTTGTGCACAAAAGTAAGACAAAACACACACAAAACACAAGAGAGAGTGAGATATAGATATAGGATAAATACACAACTCAAACCCTAAAACCAGAGCCCTCTGAAAATGTTGTCTAGCCTAAAAGAGGGAGAAGAGGCCTCCTCTTATAGACAATCCAATCTTGTAAAGCTTCCAAGGCAAGCTAACAAGAGGAAGATCCCTCCATACACGTGTATGGAGGGGAGCAAAGTGTATGCCAGCTAGCACAACTGGCATAAAAATATCTGCAAAAGCAGATGCACAGTAGTCGGCCGGCCAAAAATGCAATTTGACCAAAATAGATGGCCGGTCGACCATCTATAGTGCCGGCCGGCCAAACATTTGGCCGGTGGCAACAAAACACAGTCGGTGGCCTCAAGCCATGGCCGGTGGAGTGTGGGGATGGCCACTAAGCCATTCCCTGCCCCCTCAAGGCAAAACACAAGTGTTTGGTGCAAAACCAAACACAAAACAGTCGAGTTGAGAGATCCTGAGGCAAGGCGCGTAGCCGAGACCTCCGGGAACTCAAAACGAACACAAACATGGATGATCACCGAGTACGCAGACGGTGACGTCTAAGTCTTGAGGACGGTCAAAAATGGGGTGTCTACACACGCCTCTTTCACCTCTTGATCAAGCCATGATAGAGGTTGAAAGCCCCATGGTATGTTTCTATGCATTGCATTTCATTTGAAATCAAAATGCATGACTTGGTTCCTTGGGCCATCATGCATTGAAATACGCGATTGGTGGTCCGAGAATCAAGGGACATACCCCTTTGAGTCACAAACATGATAAGGGATGTGTTGGTGCACACATTTGCGTGAAATACATTGACATGCCTTGTTTTGCCCTTTTGTTGTTAACCTCAGTTGTGCCCTTTTCTGGCAAATACGGTGCCCTTTCGGCATGTAGAGTGCCCTTTCTGGCAAGTATGTTGACAACGGGAGAAAGACAGAACACCTGACTCAATTGTGCCCCTATTTCATCGTTTTGACCATTTTTTGTTTTTGCTTTCTACTAAAACAATTTTGACCAATATGAGAGTTAGATTAACATACTTGTTCGATTTTTGATTTGAAAATCATGCAAGTTAGGTTTTGAGCACTGAAAATTTTCCCTTTTTAGGTCTAAGAATTGGTCCAGTTTTGGAATAGATGGAATAATTTTTTAGAGATCAGTCAACCTCAGTAAAAATTCTCAAAAATTATTTTTGGAAACAGCCACTGCTCAACGAGCAGGAAACTTATTCTTGAGATGCACAACCTCAGATCCCAAGGAAAATTGCCCCTTGTTTGAATAGCACCGCAGTGCATTGGCAACGGAAAGTTGCCCCTTGTTTGGATAGTACCACAGCGCGTTGTAATCAGTCTTCACAGTGAAGGTCACAACCAAACTCTCGGATACAGAGAAGGCAAAGATGATCAAAACCATTACATGGACACAATTGATTTGGAAGTGTTTGTGACTGGACTTCACAACGAAGTTGCCTACGTATCCCAAAGATGGGAATCAAGCCTTACGTAGTTCGGGGTTAAGGTACACTCGTGTATTTAACCTCTCCTTTTGCGCTCTAACTTTTGCCAAGGCCGCCCTTCCGGGTTTTCAACCTTGCGAGCTCTATTTTCTTTTCTTTTCTTTTCATTTTTTTCATCTTTTCTTTTCTTTTTTCCTTTTCTTTTTTCATCTTTTCTTCATTCTTTGCATTTTTTCTCTTTTTCCCTTTTTTTTTTTTTTTCTTTTTTTCTTGCTCTAACTTTTGCCTGGGTCGCCCTTCCGGGTTTTCGACCCAGCGAGCCTCTCAAGGGTAAAAGTGTAGCTTTCTCCATGTCAAATGGTTTTGAGATCCCGAAGTCATCTAAATCCGGGAGAATGGCTGTTGTTCGATGACGATGCAGGAGTCCATCCAGTGGGGAGCTGAATTTGCCCCTAGTGTTGTGGGTCGAAACTCAGTTTTTCTTCAGCAATCCTTTCTTCTTTCCTCCCTCTAGGATTTGGCATTCTTGCCGACCTTCTTTGATTTGTGGAATGATCCATCTTCGGCTCTTTGAGCACATTTGAAATTCCTTGCCCCTAGTTCCAGGGGTGCTACTGATCTAGCTTTGCAAGCTTCTTTTGATGACATCTGGTCTTCTTGATCTGACTTTCTTGCCTCTTGTTCGAGGGCTGCTTTGAATCTGGCCAGACAGGCCTCACAGTGTAGTTGACCATTGAACATTCTGAATTTCAGTCCAAGGTTTGACGATGAGGGGTTGAGTCTTAAGGCTGAGAGCGATCCTAGGCTGCACAATCTCAAGAGCGATTTCATACAAGTCTTCGCAGGATCGCGCAAAATATTTTTTTTGAAATCTTTTAAGAAAGCGACAAATCGCTCGCGCTGAAGACAGTGCGGAACCAATCTGGATCAAGTCAGGATCCTTCTCAGCACTCACATTAACAAGCATGATCTCGATCATTAAGGGCTTAGCATGCCTCTCTTTCTCTCAATTGATCAAATTTTGCAAAACCCGAAGAATTCCTTCCTCTTCGTTTTTATCACAATGTTTCGAAAAAAGTTTTGGAAAACTTAGGTCGATGCAATGAATTCAAGGCACAGAAAAGATACAGCTTCTAGTCAAATACTGCCATCTCATTTAGAATTTTTAGCACAACTGGCACACGGCAGAAACAAACACAAGAGTGTGAGAATTACTGCTTTTTCATTCAGATCTATTGGCACAACTGGCTCAAAGAAGCAATAAGTACAAAACATGACAGCCACAGCTGTTTCATTTAGATTTCCCGGTTGCAACTAGCTCCACAGCAGAAACAGACACAAAAAGAAAGCAAAGAGACAAACACAAAACAAAATAGTGACATCCGAGGTAACATCCCCGGAATCACTCGACTCTGACAAAATAGGACTGACTCGATATAACCAGACATACCCAACTGATTCAGTATGAAAAGACTGACTCTATACAACGAGGCAGACTCTAAACGACATAACAAAACTGACTCAATACCCGAGTCAGAAAGTACAAACCAGCATTCACAAATGCTCAAAACAGTGCGTGCCATACGCCACATCTGGAGTAAACTGAGTGCCTCCCGCAGGTGGTTTATCCCCTGATCACCTCGCAATATCCCCCACAAGCTCACTGATCCAGTGTCGATAGACTTTCCAGGACCTGGTGTGGGGATGACCCTGTTGTCAATCAAATTTTGTATCTCGTGGCGGAGACGGACGCAACTGTCGGTGTCATGACCGTTTTGTTGATGAAAAGCACAATACTTAGTCGAGTCATGCTTTGGAGGGAGAGGATCGGGTAGAGGCCGTTGTTCTAACGGTTTCAGATGTCCTTTCCTGAGTAGGACCCCCAAAGCTTTAGACAAAGGCATATAAAGCGGGGTGAAAATCCTCTTGCCCCGGGGTAGATAGTCTGAGGTTCGGGGGTTTGGATTAGATGTACCAACAAAGGGGCTGGCTGTTTTGGTGGTGACCATTCCAACTTCAGAAGATCTTGCAGCTGCATCACCACTGGTGATCGCATTCGAACTGCGATTAGATGCCCTCTTGGGCTGCTCCTTGTCATTATCAATCAAACCCTGCTTCAAGGCATCCTAATTCTGTACTCTCATCTCATGTAAATCTGAAAAGGTGGGGAAGGGGAGCACGATCATTTTTTGCATCAGCCTGGGTTGGAGGTTGCGCACAACCATCCTTATCTAGTCTTTGTCGGAAGGCCTTGCAGTCATCATTGAGGCCTTTGCTCTCCATCTCGTCACGAACTCTGAAAAACCCTCCTTTGGCTCTTGGCGGATGACTTCAAGACCACGAGTAGTGACCTCAATCTAGGTGTTGTAGAAGTATTGATCACTGAAGGCCTCAGCCATCTCTTCCCAATTCTGTTTCACAGAGTTCTCCAATTTCGCATACCAGATGGCCGCTACACCCGACAGGGTCCGGCCGAATAAAGAAAGCTTCTGGAATCTGGTGAGGCCCATCGGCCTTAGTATGTCCAAAAACAATCGGAGATGCACCATGGGATCCCCAGATCCATCAAATCGGTGGATGTATGGTATCTTAAATCTGCCCGGCAGCATCACAGCTGCGTCGGTATACCCGTCCTCAATGTCCGGAATGGACTTCACACCTTGAGATTTCTTGAACAGCTTTTCAAGCTTGCTCACTTTCGACGCCGTGGGGTCCACCTCGAACTCGAAAGGAGAATCCGGTTGATTGATAGGAGTGGGTGCCTTGGATAGTTGAGGTAGAATCGGGGGCGGAGCCGGCCCCGTTGGGATGTCTATATCCTCCTGGACATTTGGTGTTTCTCCGGGTGTCCAAACCCTTGGTGGGGGAGGAGCTTGATACGAGGTAGAGGCTCCATTTTGCTGTTGTAGCCTGGTGATTAGCTCTGCCTGTTGGGCCATGACCACGGCCTGTTGTTTGGCAAACTCTGCTTGACGAGCGACGTCTTCTTGCATGTTTTTCATACTCACTTGGAGTTGGCGCACCATCTCTTCCAGACCCGACATATTGTCCTGATCTAACTGAACAACCGGTATATCTGCGTCTGCAGTAGGCTCGGAAATCTTAACCCGACTGCTCAAAATCACTGATCTGGTAGCTGTTGTACTGGTGGTCTGCGCCTGACTACCCTTCTCTGGCCCTGATTCCCCCTTGAATTGAGTCTCTGACCTGACAAAGTCTATCAGCACAAATCCAATGTACCCGGGGGATAGCAGAGCCTTCTGAAGCTACGGTTCCAGGACTACCTAACAAAAGGGAAAACAGACAACATCTCAGCCTGGTTTCACCAAAACAGCTATGAGCATAGTTGAATAACTGTATTCGACCATTGATCACTGTTCCTCAAACTACTACCCCAAAACTGAATCTGACACCCGCAGATATAACTGATTCCCAAAATACTGATGCTGATGTCCACAGGCCTGATACTCAAACTTGTAAACTGATACATGCATTCCTGTAGAGACGCACTCTAAAGCACATAACAAACAAGTGAGAGCCAAAACACCCCTATCTTGGGGTAGGGTTTCCCTCTCCTATTTTGTCAGGAGCTAGGGTTTCACTACGCACACAGCGGTTTCAAACAACCTATCATCGGGTAAGCAACCTGTCCTAGTTTGGAGTGGTCACTATGGATTCCGAATATACACTAGGTCGAATGGTCAAAGAGGGTGCCCCGGTAACAACCGGGGTTTGTGCTCCCATACTGGCAGAGCCCGTAACCGGTCAGCCTTATGGTATGCTTTGACAAAGCAAGCCTCCGGAAAACCGTTCAGGCATAGCAGATGGCAAACACGGTGTCCTAAGCGCACCAATGCAAATGCAATGCAAAGAAACACATGAGTGTAGTCAAAGCAAGACATCGTGAGTTCGAGTCAAGTTCTCTAATTCTCCCCAGCAGAGTCGCCAGAAACTGTAGACGTCCCCGAACGTCCCGAGATGATGAGTCCTGTTCTGTTCATATTGGGTTCACTACAGTTCAGGACTCTCAAATTGTCACGGTTCTTAATCTGAACCAAAGAGTCCAAATCCGACAAATCGTTTTGGAAAACAGATTTTTAGAAAGAAATGCCAAACATGGACTGCTTTGCCAGATACAAAGTCGCCACCTAAATATTTTATTTTGGGGGAATTTAGGAAACCCTAACTCGGTGCCAAAGGCCACGTGTCTGTCATCACCAAAGTTGCCTCGGCTCGGGAACTTGGGTACGATTGTGGAAGGTCAGCTATGAGCCCCCCCTCTCGCCCGATCAAACATCGGCGTCTACTAACCATGATATCTTGTTTTGAAAACATTATAAGCTCTTATTCCGGTTATTAGCCTAGAATTACTATGTTATGCGCACAGCAAACAAGTATAGACCAAATCGCCTAAATTGGAACAAAACATTTCAGGTTTATTTTGAAAATGGTTTGCTACTCGCAAGTAGGCTAAAATGCAGATTTTGCCACCCTTAAGTGGGCTTTAGAAAAGATGGTTTTGCCACTATCTAGTGTGCTTAAAACTCACAGTTTTAATGCATTGATCCAATTTAGGTAATTCAACCTCCATCCACAGGCATTCAGGCAGTTATATCACATAAGCACATAGCCACATGGCAAGCATGCTGTCATGTTAATATTCACATACATGAAAGATGCTAAAGCATAAACACTCACAGTGTACTCCGAGCCAAAACAAGAAACCAGTTAGTTATCATGCATGATCCTAGTTCATGTTAAAATGGCTATTGCATCACATACAGAATATCACTAGAATAGGCTCGGCTAATCTATGGATGGCATGTGATGATGGTACAACTAACACGTATTCAACTTGGAATTGTAATACAATGCAGTTAGTATGATGCGCCGAGCCCGGTGCATGCAAGATAAATGTATGGATGCACGCATGCATAGCATAAGGTATGCTAAATTAAATATGACCTAATACTAACCATCAAAAGCAGGTAAGTAAAAGGGAGAAAGAAGTGGGGGTTGGAAGGCATGCACACACGCACCCACACTTATTACAAATACGCCCTCACTCGGAGGGACCGAAAGAATAATACAATTAATTAACCTACAAGCTAATTAAAGTGTTACAGACCAATTAAACAAATTAAACTAGTGAAGCAAATTAACCAATCTAAGAAAGCAGTAAACAGTCTCGGGAAGAGGGCCCAATGCAATGCGTGTTCGACTCCGCTCGGAAAGCCACTGCCATGCACAAGTTGCCTCTGCTTTGACTGTTATCCTCCTCTAAAGACTACACAGGTCCTAAGGTTGCTTCTCTCAGTGCTGTGGAACACCACTGGCTGAGAGGAATGGCCACCGGCCCAGGGGAATGGTCACCGGCCACTGATTAAGCTATCAGCCATTTATGGATGGCCAGTCAGCACTGGAGATGGCCGGCCGGCCAAAGCTTCCTGCAAAATCTATTTTGACAGCAGCAAAGGGAAAAACAGGGCATGGCAATGCATTTCAAGCAAATGTGTGTGCCAACACATCCCCTATCATGTTTATGACTCAAAGGGACATGGTTCTCGATTCTCGGACCACCAATCGCGCATTTCAATGCGTGATGGCCCAAGAAACCAAGTATGCACTTTGATATCAAATGAAATGCAATGCACATAAACAAACAAAGAGGCCCAACCTCTATCACTTGATCAAGAGGCGAGGCATGCATGCCAAATGCAACCTAAGCATGTGAGCTAAGTATGCAACATGAGCATGGGCACAAGCAATGTACAATCCATATTAGGTGTGCAACCTATGCAAGCAAGCATGCAAGGTATGAGGCATCAATGCTAATCAACAAGCATACAAGATACAATGTGGACGTTCAAGCATGCAAGTAAGCATGTGACTTCATTCAATCATGCAACCACACGCAAGTATGCAACAACACACATGGTGAGCATGCATCAACATGCAAGGGGTGGTCTTAAAACTGATTTGGACAGCCTTATACTAGGCCCAAAATAGTGGCCAAATGCTAAGGGAATGATGACCAAATAACATGCAAGCATGCATGCACACAAGGACCAACACTTAGGCATTGAAGAGCAACTCTCAAGCACACTTAAGAGGATGCAAACATGGACATATAGCATGCACACTAAGCTTTGAAAATCATGTTAAGAATGGTGCCAAACCAAGTAAATAAGATAAACATGGCATGCAAATAAAACCCAAAATCCAAGACAAGCCAAAGGGCTTAAATCATGATCATGTGACACATGAAGCAAATTGTCAAAATGAATCAAATTAGTCCCAAATCATGTTAAGGCAAGCCCCAAAAACCACTTAGATGGCATCTAAATGATCTACACATGGAGGCATGCACAAGTGCTTAAACATGGAGCATACAACACAACCTCTTAAAGCATCAAATGAGCATTAAGTGCAAGCATGCGAGCATGTTAAGTGGACTGAAATGTCATGATAAGTGGTGCCAAACCACTAAAAATGATGCAAGTAATGCATGCTCATGGTTCATACACTTAAAGCCAACAAGCTAAAATGCAAAGGGGCTATACAAAGCATGGCAAGCATGGCTAAGACAACCTACATCAGACCTTAAGCATGGCAAAACAAGCCTAAAAGCTTCATAAAGCCTGGCCAAAACAAGCAAGCATGGTAATCTACATGCTAAGTACATGTTAAGGCAAAATGATGGCATTACAAGACATGTATGCAAGGCATGCAAGGTGTGTCTAAACCAACTAAAAACAGAGCTATATTATGACATAATAAGCACAAAAATTAGTTAAGGCAAGCCCAACATACACTCAAACAAGATGCTCTCTCAAGAGGCTAAATTGGCCCATTTCAAGTACAACAAGGAGAGGGGGTGGCCCTCTCCATCTTAGGACCTCAAGGCACCATCCTTACCACTGAAATCCCTGAAGATTTCAGTGGTGAGGAGGCCCAAACACAATGTTCCCGAAGCTCACCAAAATGGCACAAAAAAGGGGTCAAATAAGCCCTAAGAGGGGTCAAACAACCTCAAAGCTCAAAACACCCTTAACCAACTATTTAGAGTAGGCAAAAAAAAAAAACTTTTATATGTTATACACCAAGTCTAAATACAGTTGCAAAGCAAACTAAAGAGCTATGCAAAAATGAAGAATAAAAGGGATAAGTTCTTACCCTTGTTGACCCTCTTCAAGAATGATGGACCAGCAGCTTCTTTGGCTCAAACCAACTCCAAAACTTCAAGAACAGCCTCTTAGTACCTCAGTAGCTAAAGGAAGGCGTAATGGTGGGTGTTTGTGCACAAAAGTAAGACAAAACACACACAAAACACAAGAGAGAGGGAGATATAGATATAGGATAGATACACAACTCAAACCCTAAAACCAGAGCCCTCGGAAAATGTTGTCTAGCCTAAAAGAGGGAGAAGAGGCCTCCTCTTATAGACAATCCAATCTTGTAAAGCTTCCAAGGCAAGCTAACAAGAGGGAGATCCCTCCATACACGTGTATAGAGGGGAGCAAAGTTTATGCCAGCTAGCACAGCTTGCATAAAAATATCTACAAAAGCAGATGCACAGTAGTCGGCCGGCCAAAAATGCAATTTGACCAAAATAGATGGCCGGTCGACCATATATAGTGCCGGCAAGCCAAACATTTGGCCGGTGGCAACAAAACACAACCGGTGGCCTCAAGCCATGGCCGGTGGAGTGTGGGGATGGCCAATAAGCCATTCCCTGCCCCCTAAAGGCAAAACACAAGTGTTTGGTGCCAAACCAAACACAAAACAGTCGAGTTGAGAGATCCTCAGGCAAGGCGCGTAGCCGAGACCTCCGGGAACTCAAAACGAACACAAACATGGATGATCACTGAGTGCTCAAACGGTGACGTCCAAGTCTTGAGGACGGTCAAAAATGGAGTGTCTACACACGCATCTTTCACCTCTTGATCAAGCCATGATAGAGGTTGAAAGCCCCTTGGTATGTTTCTATGCATTGCATTTCATTTGAAATCAAAATGCATGACTTGGTTCCTTGGGCCATCACGCATTGAAATACGCGATTGGTGGTCCGAGAATCAAGGGACATACCCCTTTGAGTCACAAACATGATAAGGGATGTGTTGGTGCACACATTTGCTTGAAATACATTGCCATGCCTTGTTTTGCCCTTTTGTTGTTAACCTCAGTTGTGCCCTTTTCTGGCGAATACGGTGCCCTTTCGGCAAGTAGAGTGCCCTTTCTGGCAAGTATGTTGACAACGGGAGAAAGACAGAACACCTGACTCAACCGTGCCCCTATTTCATCATTTTGACCATTTTTTGTTTTTGCTTTCTACTAAAACAATTTTCACCAATATGAGAGTTAGATTAACATACTTGTTCGATTTTTGATTTGAAAATCATGCAAGTTAGGTTATGAGCACTGAAAATTTTTCCTTTTTGGGTCCAAGAAATGGTCCAGTTTTGGAAAAGATGGAATAATTTTTGAGAGATCAGTCAACCTTAGTAAAAATTCTCAAAAATTGTTTTTGCAAACAGCCACTGCTCAACGAGCACGGAACTTATTCTTGAGATGCACAACCTCAGATCCCAAGGAAAATTGCCCCTTGTTTGAGGAGAGCTGCATGGCAACAGAAAGTTGCCCCTTGTTTGAATAGCACCGCAGCGCATTGGCAACGCCGTTTGCTCTCACGTTACTTTCATAGATTCAACACAAATTGGGTGAGAGAGAGACACACATGAATCTAAAATTACCGTGATTTGTATTTTGGATCTTATTATTTTTTTCAACTTTGATGGTGCATACATCATCTTGTGTTAGAGTGTGTATTGTGTTGTGTGGGTTAGACTAAAAGAGTAATATTATGGTGTGTGTTAAGTAAAAATCAAAAGTTTAAAATATTATTGATGTAAACTAAATAATAGTGTGTACTGAAAGCATTGATGGTGTGTAAATAGAATCACCCAAAAATTAAATAGATAAAAAAATTTAACGGATAGATTAAGGATTAAAATTTAAAAGAAAATGTCCTCCAAAATAATAAAATGTACTTCTCATCATAATATTTCACAAAGAGTGTACTTCTCACCAAAGAAAAATATTCATGGGATTTAATGCTTTACACCTCCTTTAAAATAAACTTTTCACCAAAATGGTTCATTACACCAAGACCTACTCAATTATTGACAAACATCAGTTTTACGTCTTAATCTATGGATCTATATATATAGACCTCTTAACTATGAAAATAGTATAATATACCCATTTTGAAGTGGTCTGGAAGGAGTGAATGTAATATATTTTTGTAGTTGAGGGAGTCAAAATGCACGAGTTCATAGATTAGAAGATCAAAGTAATATTATTCTCTATTAGTTTAGGGGGTCTTGGTGTGATTAACTCAAAACAAAATGTGTGATTACATTTATTTAAGATATGGCCCACATAACAATAAATTAATTGAACCAAGAGGTTCTAGCATGTGTGGCTAATCGTTTGACCACTAAATCTCTCTTAGGGAGAGTCTTTTGTTTCACTCTTAGAAATGAAATGAGAGACAAAACTTAAGTGGTTGCAAGGAGTGAATATAAGTTAAACTCCCCTTATGTGCTAATCTAATAACGAACTATTAAATTTCATCAATAAAAAAAGTAAATTAAATGTACATTATACACTACACTTTTGGGATACGTTTACAAAGGTAACTGCTTGTAGACTAACATTGTGAAAGTAAAAATTAAGGAAGAAAGCCTTGTCAACATATAGTATGCAAGAATAGCCCAATAAAAATATAAATAAATAAATAAAAACATAGAATACAAGAATGCTACTACATGCCAAGCTCTACAGAGAATTGAAACAATTTTGTGGCAACAAAATACATGAAATGAGATTAAATAAAGCCTTCATCAAGAGCTATTCATACATCTCAATTCTATTGGTAGAAGTGTTAACATTCCACCCGAAATTCTAGTCCACTTCATAATGGGAATTTTCAATCAAGCACGCCAATTTGTGTCATTGCATGACAATACTACAACATCTATGTTGATAGACATCTTGTTAAAACCCACAATTATGGGCAACTTATTTCAACAAACTTTTCTAGAAAAAAAATTAGTAACATAGGTCAAACCAGAAAGCTAATATATATTTCATTTTCTCAGATTCAAATTCAAGAACTTGCATCTTAATCAAGGAGATTACACACTTCTATTGCAAAAACACTTAATAAAATTGTCCAAAAAGAAGTAGTACCAAGAGGTCATGCACACTTCAACGAGGTGAAACCAAGCTTGTCGCCAATGAGGATTTATGAACAAAATTGCAACAATCCCCAACAACATAACAATATATGAGACTAGAAAGCTGACATAGAAAACCTCCATATCTATGAAACTACCATCTTCAATATTTCTTTCTAGGCCTTTTGACATTGTTGATGTTGATACAATTTTAGTGCAGTTGGTTTGCAAGGGAAGTCCGCAAAGATGGGGATTTCCCTCATAGCTACTTTTTTCAAAAGTTGCGAACTGAGCTTTTCGATCTGGGGTTGCACCTGATAAGTTGTTGTATGCCACACTAAAGACTTCCAACATGTTCAATTCAATCAGTTGAGAAGGGATCTTTCCATTCAATCTATTGTAAGAGAGATCCAAACTTTCTATCTGCTTTAGTTGTGAGAATGTTGACGGGATTGATCCGTATAAATTGTTATGAGACAAGTTTAGAATATGGATGTTGCTCAAGTTTCCCATTTCCAATGGGATTTCTCCTGTTAAGTGGTTGCAAGAGAGATCAACTCCAGACATGTAGTCCAAAATATTGCCTTTATATGCGTAGGATCCATGCTTTGTTGTGAACTCCACTTTTTGTTGGACATCCAAAGAGTGGAAGACAATATTTTCATATGCAATATCCATCGGATAATGGTCTTCTAGTGACTTTGACCCCTCAACAAAGTTCCACAATGAAAATGTTAAATATTGTTGAATTCCAATTTCTAGAGAAGATTTTTCATGGGTTGTCTCAAAAGGTATTTCATGAAAACAAGGTGGTATGGGACCAGAAAAGTTATTTTCAGAAAGGTCCAATATGCCGGAATGTTATTGTTTGTAATATGTGATGCTAGCAAGTATCCCTTGAAACTTGGAGATTTGTTAGGTGGACGAGATCCATTCCTTCCTTATATATATATAGAGTTTTGTCTTGTATTGTTTTGAAAGGATTTCGACTATCATTCATGCAAACCCCTTTATTATTTATGCCATTCACTGAGTATCCAAGCTCACCCTCTCTATATATATGTAGGTGATGAACAAGAAGGCGGTGACGCCTAGATGTGATTTCTGGAGCTTGTTAATTGAGCCTT
>NW_021026533.1:153076-191488 GCF_004153795.1 Camellia sinensis
AATAAAATATTTACGATTAGTTTAGATAATGCAGCATATTATAATCAAACTGTAGCCCATTTAAAATCAACTTTACAATTTTTTGTTGATAGTGATTTATTTCATGTTCGTTGTTATGACCATATTTTAAATTTGATTATTAAAGAAGCTATGCATGTATACGAGACTTCTGTACTTGTAATAAAAATGCAGTTGTTACTATTATGTCTTTTTCTAATCCTATTTTGGAATATAGAAAAAAAGTCAGCTTTTTAAAAAAAAAATTTTTGATTTATTTTGAAAAACATATTGGTGATGTGACTTAAAGAAATTAAAAAAAAAAAAACTTTTAACTTAATTGTCAAAATTACAAAAAGTACAAATTAAAAATGACAGATGGACACAACTTTACTCAATTTTGAATATGTAATTTTCGTGACTCAAACTTATACATGAGAAATCTAATCAACAAACCTTACCTTTGAATTACAAAGTACCATATTATCTTGCATGAATATAAGCCAGATAATAAAATTCATGCAATGTAAGATTGCCTAATATAATAAAAGTAGATTACTCTCCATAAATTTACCGTATTCAAAATTTGATATGTATGGACCCTGTTTGATTCACGATAATTATATATAATTGGACTGTTAATCCTATCAAATTTTTATTTTTACGTTTGGATTACATAAATAACATTCGATTTAGTAATACGTAAGATTTTTAATCCTATAAAATTGTAGCATATTTAATACAAAAAATAAGTGTAGGTATTAACAATCTCACCCATAATTATCATATAAAATTATTAATCCTACGAGATTTTTAATCTAATCAGTAATACTTCACCTAATCAAACAGGGCCATGAAGTACCATTATTGAAGCAGATGAATTATTAATATGAGTATGACAAGGACATAAATCTGTAAGGTAAGGTAAAGAGGTACCTCAAAAGCTATGTTAAAGTCTTCACCAAACCCTACTGCATTGGGATTTGATTTTCTGTATGATTTCGCTTAAGAAATTCTATGTATCATGTGTATCTTTAGTTGTGATACTTGTATCTTTAATTATGATATATTGTATTGTTAATCATGATTTATTATAAGTTGATTATGACATTATTTTGATTATAATTTAAGAATTATTTATTATTTATTATGCGATGTTTGGTTAGAATCTATATGTATATATATTAGTTATTACTTCTATAATATTAAATTATGTCATTTGTAATAATCAATCTCTCAAATAAAATAAATTACATATGGTACATACCCTATCTAAACTTGTTATGTTTTGACTTGTGCATATGCTAAAAGTGCTGACACACCCAAAAGGAAAAAATTATGAAGAATTTGACTGAATTTAAATTTGAAGAATAAAACAGGTTTTGAATTTGAAAACTAAATAAAACTAAAATAGTTTGTTATGAAATTTGATGAAGCTAAATTTGTTGGTTGTGTGGGTAAAATTGGTATAAAAATAGTGTGACACCAACACCAAGTTGAATTTTCACTTTCTATAATAAACTAGATATAATCAAAACAATAACAAGTATATTGCTATTGCAAGCTAACTCTAGCATTTGTTAGAACAAAATATAATAAAATGTTTGATAGTTTGAATTTGAGTTTGTTCAAATTGCTTAAATTTGTGCATGCCGGTTGACTGCCTGGATGACCGATGCAACACTTGGTTACCGCGGTTGTCACTCTTGTCGACCGTGCCTGTCACTTTGTTGTCGGATGACCGGCAAGCCAAAACTTGGGCCATTCAGACAAACTCAAATTTGAACTATGTAACATTGTTGTAATGTTTAACAGATTGAATAGATAGGTGTGGTACTCTTAAGCTATGTGTTATTAAAAATCTAGTTTAGGACAAATCGACAGAGTAGATTCGACAGAGAAACCAATTGTCACAAACAAACAAACTGATCAGACAAAGTAGTTGGTGTCCTATGCCTTGACAGATTCAATGACTTCTTTGGAGATTATAATGTGAAAAAACAAAGATGAACAAACTAGGAATGTGATTTATAACACTTAAATTCATCACTTAATTACAAGAATTAAATTACAAGTTTTATAGCTTTACAATCGACAGGTCCAAATTGAGTTACAAGTACTGAAATTGTTGTTAATCTACTCGTAAATTACAAAACTGCTCCTACATAAGTTGCACTACTCCTAGATTTCACAAATGTTGTGAATTTGGTTGAAGGTCCATGTCTCTTCGAATTCCCAACTTTTGTATGGCTTCACTGGCCATGTCATGCTGCCATGTGTCCACTAGCTGGTGACTTCCACTTTCCCATGACTTGCAACTGCTATAACTAGCTTCAACTTCCTTTTTCTCCTGGAAGTGCAACGTGTGCTGCAATTGTCTTTAACTTTTTTTTCCTCCTACAAGTGCCACATGTCTTGTCCTTGATCATTGCTTTCAGAGCACCATCTTCATGCCCACGATTCTTGGATCCTTATTAATTACGCTAATGCTTCTGCTAACAGAGGATTTAAATTTTGGTGCCAATAATGCCGCCCTCATTTAAAGTAAAACCATGTTTTACCTTGGATGAATATTCACTGAAAATGACATACTTCAAAGGCCCATGGAGACAAGGATAAACAGGCTCCCATACGAACAAAAATGGTTCATTTTTGTCACCATATGACCTATCGATAGGTCCAAAATTCCAGGACCCTGTCCATCATATACTTGATTTTTATCTCATGCTTTTCCACATAGTTGGATAATACTTCTTCAAGTATTTACCATTAATTACTCTTCTATGTGGTTCTCTTTCTAAGGATGCAAGATAATATGTTTCTCCTTTAAAAACTTTAAAAATCTTGAATGGTCTTTCCCAATCAGGACACCAATTTCGATATTGTGGATTCTTTGTTCCAAGAGGAAAAATAGTTTTCCAAACTAAATCTCTTTCAGAGAACATTTAATGCTTTACTTTCTTGTTATAGCTCCATTCTACTTTCTTCTTTTGAGCTATAAAGTGATTGAAAGCAGAAATCATCTTTCCTTCTAAATCTTGTAATTCAATTGACATGGCTTCATTGTATTCATCCATTGGAATGTCTAGCTGTTGAGCCAGTCAATTGGACCTTACAGTGATTGCTAAAGGAAGTACCGCATCATGTCAATACACCAACTCATATGGAGTTTGGCCCTATACTATTTCTCCTAGAATTTCTATATACCTATAGTATTTCAGATAATAGATTGTGCCAATCCCTGGGATTGTCCTTAATCATTCTCTCTAAAGTATTCTTTACAATTTTGTTTGTTGCCTCCGCTTGCCCATTTGCTTGGGCATAATATGGAGAAGAATTTAGGATTTGAATGCCATAGTCTTTGGCAAACTCTTTTATTTCATCCCCATTAAACATAGTTCCCTGATCAATAGTAATAGATTGAGGCAAACCAAACATCACATTTTCTTTAAAGAATTCAATAACCTGAGTCTGTGTGGCAACTTTTAATAGAATTGCTTGTACCCATTTTGTGAAATAATCAGTTGCCACCAACAAATATGAGTGTGCGTTTGAAGAAGGTGAGAAAATCTAGCCTATCAAGTCCATTCCCCAACCTCTGAAAGGCCATGATCTTAATATTGAATTCAAACCTACAGTTGGGACGCATTGTACATTTGCTATGTTTTTGGCAGCTTTGACATCCTTTAGCATATGTAATGCAATCCTTTCTTACAGTTGGCCAAAAATAGCCATACCTATTAATCAACCATCTCATCTTATCCCTAGCTTGATGGGCTCCACAAATGCCTTCACATGCCTCAGCCATTGCTTTCATTTGATCTTCTTGGCCAATACACAACAATGTCAAACCATCACGCGCCTTTCTAAACAAATCATCACCCATGATAACATAGTTTAGAGCTTGGTATCTTACTTGTTTGTCAGATCCTTCATCAGGATTAGACAAGTATCTGATAAGAGGAATTCTCTAATCATTTTCAGATACTTCTAAGGCCATTATTGGTACAAAATTTCTATGTCTGTCCCTAAAGCTCAAGAAATTCTTCCTTTGAATTCTTATTATTCTTTCTTGGGCCCCCTTAGGAATCTTCAATCTTGATGCTGCTTGAGCCATCTTATTGGCTTCTGTATTTTCTATTCTATATATGTATATAAATGATATATGGTCAAAGAAACTCATTAACCATTTTGCCTCAGTTAGATATTCTTCTAGAGTTTTATTTACACACTTGAATTCTCCCTCAATTTTCTTGATGACTAATTGTGAATCAGCAAACACATGTAATTTTATGATCTTGAATTATATGGCCAACTCAAGGCCAATTATTAATGCCTCGTACTTAGCTTGATTACACGATTGTACATGTTGCTCATCTAGTTGATAAGCAAACTAGTACATTTGTTTACTAGGTGAAATCAGAACAATGCCTCCACCAACTCCTTCATCTGTTTTTGACCCATCAAACATCAACCTCCAAGGTTCAATCTATTCTACCACATGAACCTCAAATAAATCTAGTTCAACAGGTAAACATGGATGTTCTGCTAAGAAGTCCGCTAAAGACTGTCCTTTCACTGCTCTTTGTGGCACATATTTGAAACAATATTCAATTAAGGGCAAGATCCATTTGCCTTGCATGCCTCTTAAAATAGGCTTGGAAAGCATGTACTTTATAACATCAGTTTGTGCTATAACAAATACCTCTGAAGGCAGCATATAATGCCTAAGTTTTATGGCTACAAAATACAAAGCCAAGTATAACTTTTCAACAGAGGTATATTTGGTTTCAACATCATTTAACCTCATACTTAAGTAATAAATGACTTATTTATGGCCCATATCATTTTCTTGAGCCAATAAACAACCAATCGACACATCACATGCTAAAATGTAAAACTTTAAAGGCTTACCTGAGATAGCTGACATAAGGACTGGAGGATTAGCAAGTAACTCTTGATCAAATCAAAAGCCTTTTGATGACATTCCTCCCACCTAAACTCAGAGTCCGATTTTATTTTTACCACAGAAGAGAATACTAAAGCTTTTCTAGCTAAATTTGCTATAAATCTTCATAGAAAATTGATTTTGCCTAAAAAACTCTGTAATTCCTTCTTGTTGCTTGGGGGCTTTGCTTTCAAGATAGCCTTGGCCTTATTGGCATCTACCTCTATACCCTTGTGATGCACCAAAAAGCCTAAGAATTTCCATTCAGTCACTCCCATTTCAAAGGATTCATCTTCAGCTGATGGTTTCTCATTCTTTGAAATGTTTGCCTTAAATGAATTAGATGTTCCTCAAATGTTTTAGACTTGATAGCCACATCATCAATATATACTTTTAAAAACTTTCCAATTAAATCATGAAATATGAAATTCATTGCTTTTTGATATGTGGCTCCAGCATTTTTTAAGCCAAAAGGCATCATTACCCATTCAAATGTGTCGCTCCGGGACATCTAAAAGCAGTTTTATGGGTGTCTTCTGGGTTAATGAAAATTTGATTATACCCAACATGTCCATCCATAAAGGATAAAACCTTACTCTTGGCTGCTGAATCAACTAACAGATTAGCCACAGGCATATAATATTCATCATTTGCAGTTGCTAGATTCAAGTTTCTGAAATCTACGCGTACTCTCAGTTTTCCATTTTTCTTCATAACAGGCACAATATTAGACAATCACTCAACATATTTGGTTGTTCAAATAAAGCCTGCCTTCAATAACCTCTCAATTTCTTCTTTAACTAACAAAGCAACTTCATTAGTCATTCTTCTTGGAGGTTGTTTATGTGGAATGAAGTTTTCTTCTATTTAGTAGGGTTCTATCCAAATCAGGCATTTCTTCATAACTCCATGCAAAATAATCCACATACCCATACAAAAAACTAGCTAGTTTGCCTTTACTTTCATTAGATAGACTAGTATTTACATAGATTGGCCTCTTATAGGCCTCATTACCTAAGTTGAACTCCTCCAAGGGATCTTGTACATTTGCGGTCATCAAGCTTAGCAGGAGCATCTCTTAAATGCTCTAATTGCACCTCTTTATAACCCAGAGGCCTACTATTTGTTACACATTTTGCACATGAACAATCAGGCAAAGACTTAACCTTAAACCTACTTGCTAGAAAGAAATTAAAAAGTCTAGAAAAAGTAGATCTAATTGCAAGAGTAGTAGTTATCTCATCTAGCTTGTCTTCTTCATATGTTTCATCTTTGTTTTTTGTCATTTCTGTAATCACAAGTCCATTTTGTTTCTGCATTAGGCTTGGCTCGGCCAATTCTTGGCCTATTTGCTTGAATCCTTCTTCAATGACGCTCTTGAACTCTTCATTTGTCAAGATTTTCCCCTAAGACTTGATTTCATCTTCATCCACTTCAATTGGGCCTATGTCTCCATCATACAACATAACCTCTATGTTGTTGACATCAGCTGCAAAAGGATTGGCATCTGCCTAATAGATTTTCATTCATTTTTGTTCATTGTTAGTCAAGAATATTAAAGCTTGATACAAAGAGGATGACACATAACCATTAAGGTATATCTAATCTCTCTTTAACAACACATTGTAATCAGAAGTAGAATCAATTACAAAAAAGGTGGTACCCATCAACCTTGAATCAACTTGCAGTTGTATAGCAACACCTCCCCTTGCCTTAGAAGAGCCTCCAATAAAGTTGCTTATGTTGATGCCAGTAGGCAGCAAATCCTCTACTGACTTGCCTATAGCTCTTAAAGTCTTAGAAGGGAGAATGTTGATCAACCAAAACCCTGTCGACTGGAACTCCATCCAATCGGACTCTTACATACAATGGTCTTAGATGCTTGATTAACTTCTCTTTAGATTTTTATAAGACCACTTTTTCTCTATCCATTGATTTGACCATCTTAATTGACCTTGGTGGTTTAATTTCTGCCTCAGACATTGCTGTCTACATAACTAGTTTTGTCAAGTCTTCAACATCACCTCCTGACATATTTCGCTAGTCTGGTTTGGCCTGAAACCTTTTTGGGATGGCCATGATCATGTTACATTGTTTACTAGGAGCAAGCAAAGAACCAAACTGGATAGCTGCCATCTTCTCCTCAGACTCTTCTGAACTTTCTAATTTAGTTTCTTCTTTTACATTAGCATTACCCTCAACCACAACAGACTTTGTCATTTCTTGGCTTTGGCCTTTCATCTCCACATCAACCATATCATCTTCACCATCAGACATCAATTCTTTCTCTAACTCTTTTAATTTTAATCTCAGCATTGCCTTATTAGGCATAACCTTTCATTCTTCATTTTCTTTGCTCACTATTGATTTTTTCAGTATTTGCATAGGTTACTGAATCACTTGTTCTTTTGAACTTGATCCCACCACTGATTTTGGTGAAACAAAACGTTTTTAGTCCAAACCATATTTCTTGGACTTCCATCACCTACCATTCTAGACATCATGGCATGGAACTTCCTTTGCTTTCTTGTTTTCTGAGTTCTAGTTGGTCCCATCTGTCTCCCTCTTCCTGGAGGAAATTTTGGATGAACAACTCCATGCCAAGCCAGATTAGGTGGCACTAGTGGCTTCACCATTCTTGGTTGCATATCTGGCCTCATTCTTGGGCCACTCAGCTGCTACAATCTATCAAATGGCCTTGTAAAATGCTGATGGCCTCCATATGGCCTTTCAACTTGTTGTTGGCCAATATGTGACTTTATAAATTGCTGTTGCTGGCCAATGTATATCCTTGTCAGTTCCTTTGGGTTTCCATAAGGTTTTGATCCTTTTTGCTCTTTCAACATGGCCCTAATGTTACTTGGGCCACCAAAACATGAATGCACATGAGTCCCTTGAAACAAAAATAGAGCATCATTCTCACCATAATCTTCTGTAGGCCCAAATATCTTCGGGTTTGATCCATTATAGAACATGCGGTCATTGTCAAATATTTGCAAGTCACCTCCTCCCATAGTTTTGAACCTACGACCAACATCTTTTCCTATCTTTTGAATCACATCTATCACAATGGCTCTTGATCTTTCTGTTTTAGAGCCACATCTGAAGCAAATGAACCTCTTATCAGGCTGCTCTTGAATCTCTTTACCCTTTGCTTCCTTACCAATTTTCTCTATCCTCTCTTTGTGAAGTCTCTCTAATTCCACCAAGAGGACTCTAGGGTTTCTTCTTTTCTTTTTCTGGTCAGTTGACTGAAGGTTAGTGGACACCATATTTGGGAAAGGGTCACTACCAACTGCCATTACCCCTTTGTCCTTTTCAGCATATTTCAACATCCCTTTCTGAATCAAGTCCTTTACACAATTTCTAAATGTGACACAATTGTTAGTTGAATGTCTAAAGGAATTATGCCATTTGCAGTACTCTTTTCCCATTCTATCTCTTTCTTTTAGAATGTTATAGCTAGGAGTTAAAGTTAAAATTTTGTTGGCCAATAACTCATCAAACTAAGCATCTACTTTTGATAAGTCAAATGAATACTATCTACTTGATGCAACCACATTTCTTTTGGCTGGTTGTGTTGATGGCATATCAACAGGTTTCTCCATCTTTCTCAAGGTCTCACAAACCACATGCTTCTTTCCAATTACTTGTGCCATATCAACATCTACATCAAAGTCAAATTCTACTTCTTGGTAATAAGTACCAAATGAAGTTGCATTTCTTTGTTATTCTTTTCTAAGGATTGACTCATAATTAGTTGCCCTTAAAGACAACTCATACAAGTCTCTAAATATCATACCTTCAAATTTTTTCCTTAACTCAAAATCTAAACCATTTTGAGCCAATCTTATGACTTTTATCTCAGGCACATATGCATAACATCTATTTTTTCCCCTTTTAAACTTATCTATGTATTGTTTTGCTGTTTCTCTTTGCCTTTGTTTGAATTCTGACAGGTCTACTAAAGTAATTTCAGGTTCAATTATGAAGAATAAAGCATGAAATTGACTTTTCATTTTTTGGCAAGTATGTACAGAATTTTCAGTTAATAAACCTGTGAATGCAGTTGTGGACAATGAGTTTGGGAACAATTTCATCCTCAAAAAATCATTTTGTCCAACTTCTCCACACTATAGAACAAACCTTCCTATACGTTCAATTGTGGATTGCCACTATTTCCTTAAAAACAGAGAGAATTCAGGTACATTAAAATTCCTTGGGAGCGGTGCATTATCTACCTCTAAAGGATATGGACTTCTAAACATAGGTTTGTCTAGCCTCCTTATACCTAGGCCATACATTTCTTAAATTAAGTTCATTATTTGTTGTCTATTGTTTATCATAGGGTCCATTCATATGTATGCTTGTTGTTGTCCTCTTCTCCAAAATTTTGCTTGATAATAAGAGAGAGGAGGTCCAGGCCCTCTAGGCCTTGGGTTCATCACATTGGGTTCATAGAATGGTTGTTGTATGACATGTTCTTGCATATTTGGAGGCTTTACTTGATTAGGTGGCCTAAGTCTTTGATCTGCCATGCCATAATGATCAACTATAGGCCTATCAAATGCATAATTATCATACATTTGTGGCCTTGGTTACCACCCAGGTCTTGGCCCTAAGTCATTTGAATTATAATTAAAGATTGGATTTGGAGGATATTCCTTCATTTTTGTGTACAAGATTTACATGCATTCGATCCTCATATCTTTCTTGAAGTGTAGGAGGTCTATAAAATGGCACATGTTCATTTACAATTGTATGTTTTTGAGGAGTTACAGAAGGACCACATTGTACCTTGTTTACTTGAGTCTCTTTTGTAGCCTTCCTTGATTGGCTTAGATTGATGTTGATCTTTTCGAGCAAAGCCAACAAATCATCAATCATCAACTGGTTCTCATGTGAAGACATAGAGCCAATCATCTGCTGAGTGTGCAGCAAATAAGCCTTTCTTCGATCTACAGGATGACCACTTGTTTGGCTTGCAAAGGCTATACTCTGGCCATTTCCTTGGCGTTCTTTTTGTCCAGCCACTGAATGGCCATCATCTATGTTGTCTTTAACTCCCGCAAAGTCACTATGTAGACACCCCATTTTTGACCGCCCTTAAGACTTGGGCACTACTGATGGTTTCCTCGGTGTTGAGAGATGTGCAGGGCAAAGAATCAGTTTCTTCGGCTAGAAGAGAGGCAAATCTTTCAAAGCACTTTGTTTAGGGTTTTGGAGTTGAAGAAAAGAGGAAAGGAGAGGAGAAAACTAGTTTGGGAGAAGTTCGGCATGAATCCGGGTAGAAGCGAGTCGAGCAGCCCTCGCTGAATTGGACTTATCCATCTGTACACTTGGGGTTTAGCTATGAGGCCACCACCGTTGAAAAGCTTACTTTCGGCTGAGTGTGCAGCAAAAAAGCCTTTCTTCGATCTATAGGATGACCACTTGTTTGGCTTGCAAAGGCTATGCTCTGGCCATTTCCTTGGCGTTCTTTTTGTCCAGCCACTGAATGGCCATCATCTATGTTGTCTTTAACTCCCGCAAACTCACTATCAAGTTCATCTCCATTAACAACCCTCTTTCCAGGATCACGGAAGATCTCATGCTGTTTCTTTTTAGCCATCACTCCAAATTAGACTGGTCCCATTAGGCATGCAAGAATATGTTAGCAAAAATCTAGTTTAGGTCAAATCGATAGAGTTTATTTGACAGAGAAACCAACTTTTACAAACAAACAAACTGATCAAGCATTGTGGTTGGTGTCATATGCCTTGACAAATTCAAGGACTTCTTTGGAGGTTGTAATGTGAAGAAACAAAGATGAACAAAATGGAAATGTAATTAATAACATTTAAACTCGTCGCTTAATTACAACAATTTAAATTACAAGTTTTATAGCATTACAATCGACAAATTGGGTTATAAGCACTGAAATTACTGTTAATCTACTCCTAACTTACAAAACTACTTCTAGATAAGTTACACTAGTCCTAGATTTTACAAGTGTTGTGAATTTGGTTGAAGGTCTTTTTCTCTTTGAATTCCCAACTCTTATATGGCGTCACTGGCCATGCCATGCTGCTACATGTCCACTAGCTGGTGACTTTCACTTTCCCATGACTTGCAATTCCTACAACTACCTTAAACTCCTTTTTTCTCCTGGAAATGCCATGTGTGCTGCAATTGCCTTCAACTTTCTTTTCCTCCTAGAAATGCCACGTGTCTTGTCCTTGGTCCTTGCTTTTAGACCACCATCTTCATGCCCACGATATTTGGACTCTTATTGATTATGCTCATGCTCATGTCAACAAAGGATTTAAATTTTGGTGCCAACACTGTGTTTGAATCATAAATTAGAATAAATATTTAAAAAAGGATAAATTATGATCCAAGCACAATCATAAAAAAAGATTGCCATTTGCACAACAAGACTATCCAAATGACAATGTGATCAAGAGAATAAAGGGATGACCAAAGATTAACCTAGGTTGGAATGGTGTGTTAAGAATTTTATAACACTGAATCAAGATAAATTCATAAGCAATATAAGATTTATGTAATTTATCCTAAAATTAAGACAATGTCCATGGTTACTACGGTCTTATTATGAGTAGGAAAATATTTTCAAAAAATCAATTTAATGTAAATAAATAATAAAATAAAACACAAGAAATTCCTTACAGAAATTCTATAAACTTTTTGTACAGATTGTGACCGAGACCAGCGTTATGTCTTTAAGACACAAATTCATCCCCTCTCATGGTGCTTGCGATTCATGGGCGTCTACTTCCAGAATACAATGATCAGCACATTTAGAAATTGCATAACTTTTTGTGTGTACAACGAACCAATTTGTGTCATGTACTCTCTCTTACATACTTGACCAAACATAATGTATGAATCCTAAAACTTCTTAACAAATGAATGCTATGGGATGATATTTATAGAAGTATTTGTGACCATTCATAATCGTCATGACTCTAGGGTCACAACCTTTCATATAAAGAGACACCATGAAGGGTTACACCATTTTCATTCAAATGGAGTTAATTCCCATCCACTTCTAAGATTTTCCAACAATCCCCCACATGGATGAAATTGATGACACAATGCAAATGAAATGTAGACACCAACAAAGAGAGTACAAAATGGAAATATCCTGCATCAAGATACGTAGCTTTTGGCCTGGAACCTTCCTTGGTAAAAGACTATCAGGCTTACTAGCTAATCAGTGGATTTGATGCCTTGAACTGTTTAGGTGTTTACGTAAGCCAAGACAATAAAATTCACACAAAATATCTCCAAAAATAGCTTAGTTCTTTCAATTGTGCCCGTTTTGGTCTTGGGCAATTCTTGATTTTCATAAGTGTTTTAGAGAATTTAGCCTTATCAATTCTCATAGAAGTGACCCCTTTCTTACTCATATAGTTGATTCTTGTTTGGAGTCTCTTAAACACTCCTCTTGAAATATACCTCTCTAGATTTTTCAAGATATAAATAATCATTTAAAGCATAGCTTACCCTAAGTCCCATGCATACAACACATGTTCAGATATTACTCTCATCATAGGAATGATTAGGAGATAGACTTCCTTAGTGATTTTTAGGATGTCATTCGTAATTTGGTTGTCTGTTTGAACTTATATCTTGAGATCTCCAGTCAGTTAGCTTGAGTTGTCATTATGGTGACTCGAAATTAATAAGCTTTAAACACATTCCCCTTGATGAATTTTTTCTCATTTGCTCTTTGGTCAAACTTTTTATTTAGCGGGCATTATTTTCTATTTGACCATCTTATTTATATATCATTAAGTAGTTAGTGCATCCACTATATTGTTCTCAAACAATACTCATATCTAAGAGCAAATGTCTTACGGTATTAAGTCTATGAATAAGTCGAGACTTACCGTTATTCTATGTCACTCCATTTTTTCAAATCAAATAATAAACATAGAGGTGTTCCTTAAGAGTTCATGAAACCATTTTTGATTCTACTCCAACTTTGTCTTATAGAAAGAATTGAGATTCCTTGTGGAACTATTATCAAAATTGTTACTTTGGTTAAATTCTTCAAGCACCTGCACATTTTAAGTACTCTAAGAAAAAATAATTTCCTTATTAAGGTATTACAACACGAAAATATCAATACAACCCCCACAATTCTGATATAAATTAGAATATAACATTCATTACTTATTGACTATGGTGTGCTTAAATAATAAAATTCTAAATCAAATTTATGAAATGAAAAAATTAAAATAATTATGACTGCACAAGTCAGAATTAATGCTTAAATAAAATCAAATTTTCATAAAGATTTTTCCCAAGAATCAAACAATTCAAAAACCTCTTGTATAAATCTTTAAAATGCATTCAAGAAAAAGTACTCGTACAACCAAATTAAGACTTCAAGTCTTAAATTTGAATACTTATTGTTTGAGTTTCTATGGATGATTTGTCATAAATCATGATTAGTAGACAATTCTGCTTCTCTCCCCCACATTTGTGGTAATATATAAATTAGCACAAAAATATGACTCATTGTTAGAAAAGTGTCACTGTTACAACTAATAACTTATTTTTGATAGAATCATCATTTATTCATTCAAAACAAATACTCGTGACAAAAGATAAATTATTATTTCTTCAAAATCAAGAGTGAAAATCCCACATGAGTAACTATTTACTCTTTCTTTTATAGTTAATGCTTAGTGCAACAAACAACTATGTAACCAATGACATAGTTAAATACTCATTAAAATATATAAACCAACTTTATTTCACAAGTTTCATAATAATTGATCTTATGTCACAATATTCAAACTTACTTTAAAAATAACTTTCAAAATGATTATTAACAGAATAATAATAAACACAAAAGATTCCTTAATCTACTTCTAATTAAATAGAACGACACCACTATTTAAACTTCTCCGGTGTTAATGATTATTTTGACATTGCAAGAATACTACTACCACACTCAAACGAAAAATTATTTACATATAAAATATGTTTTTTCATATAATACATCAAAAGGGATCCATTGATAGCAGCATGGATGTCATAATCACCACCATAAATTAATTGAAAGTTCACAAACTTTTAAATAAAACTCTATATAAATTTCATACATAATAATAATTAAATCAATTAAAAAATAACACATATCACACAATACCCCATAAATTTTTTACGACAACATATAATCCACATCATATAACAGAGAGAAGTTTCATGAACAAATTTATCATGCATACACTACCTTAATTTTAAATTAAAAAAATAAAAATCAAGAAACAAACACTCAACACTATATTTCAAGATTTAAATGTACCCATAACTCATCATTGAAAAATTGCATCTATGCAAAAATTACTCATAACTGAAATGAACAAATTACAATTGTGCATTATGTTCAAAAAATTATATAAGAAAAATGTTAACATTATGTCATAATCATACCACTAAATCAATTTGAACTGTGAAATGTATAAACATTTCTATTGCAATCAATAATGATAAAATTAATAAAATAATTAGACATGTAAACAAAAAGTGACAGAAGGCAGGACAACGTTTTCCACAAATTCAATGGTGTCAGACTAATGTCTTGTTAAGTCATCACTAATAGACTGATGCACGTGTGAGAATAGAGGAGGAAAATATCTAGTTTGGTTAGAGATATCTAGTTAGTCAGTTAGTAAGTTTGTTAGAGATATCTAGTTAGTTATAACCACTTGTGCTTGTATATCTATGAGCTCTGCTCATCTATTCATTCAATGAGAATCAGTTTATCATTTTCTACATGGTATCAGAGCTCACATAAGCTCAAATGAGCATTGGTTCTTGGTTTCAATGGCTCTTCATCAGTTTCTTCATCTTCTTCAACTGTAATTCCTTCAAACCTACTAACACTTCTCAACTCCAATCTGTCATCGTTTGTGATAGTGAAGCTCGATGCTTCAAATTTTCTGATTTGGAAGAACCAAATCCAAAATATCTTAAGGGCTACTAGTTTGCTTGGATATGTCGATGGAATGATTCCATGTCCACCAGCAACGATCAAAGGCTCTTTTGGATCTGAAGTTTCTAATCCAGTACGAGTACAGTAGGATCTAATAGACGCACATTTGTTTAGTTGTGTTCCGGCAACTGTATCCTCTCTGATCTATTCAACTGTAATACAATTTCAACACTATTATGAGATCTGGAATGTTTTGATTAAAAGATTCACCATTCTCTCTCGGTCACATATTCATCAACTAAAAAATAAGCTGAATAATGTGTCCAAGAAAGGTGAATCCATGGAAAATTATTTGAATCACATCAAGGAATTATCAAATCAGTTGGCACTCGCATCTGCTATAGTTGAAGATGAAGATCTTGTGTTAATCACATTGAATGGGCTTCTTGATGAATACGACTCCTTTAAAATTGCTATTAGGTCAAGATCAGAAGGAATTTCAATAAAGGAATTATGTGATTTGCTTTGTTCCGAATCTATTCATGTTGAACTAAAAAGTCAAAAATTATCACCTGTTGAGCAACCTAATGTTGCTTTCTCTACTGCTTGAGGCTCAAGGTCTGGTTCTTCTAGATATTCTCGAGGTCAAGTTTCTCATTCACAAGGTTGATATTTTTCTAAAGGAGTCGAGGAGGTCGATTTTCTTACCAATCTTGCAGCCATGGTAGATCTTTTTCTAGAGGTAGAGGACGTACTGGTCCAGTTTGTCAAATTTGTGGTGTCTTTGGCCACATAGCTTTTGATTGTTGGCATCGGTTGGATGCACGGTATCAACCACATTTTCAATCTTCTTCCCAGTCTATGTCTAACTCTAAAGACTTTGTTGCTTCTTCTTCTCTTCCAAATCAGTCTCTCTCTCACTCCTCTTCCACTCACTTTTCCATGTCTTGGTACCTGGATTCGACTGTTACTGACCATATGACAAATGATTTGAACAATTTAAGTCTCTATCAACCCTATCCTAGCACTGATCGTATTATTCTTGGAAATGGACAATTTGTTCCTACCCATCACACTGGTCAAGGTATTTTTCCCACTCCTCATTTCTATTTTCGTCTTAATAATATCTTGCACTCTCCTACTATTTCTTCTAATCTTCTCTCAGTTCATCAACTTGCTAAAGACAATAATTGCAACATTATTTTTGAAGCTTCTACTTTTCTGATTCAAGACAAGCAATCGAAGAGAATTCTTCACAAGGGTTCTAACACTAATGGCTTGTATCATTTTCAATCTCATCTGCATTCATCTATTGTGCCACAAGCTCATTTTCATGCTTTGAATAAAGCTGTCTGTGCAGAAGTGTGGCATCATAGATTAGGCCATCCTTCTTCTCAAAAATTTACTTTTCAAAAGAAGCATTTTTCTTTTACAAATCATAAGAATAATACTCTTGCTTCTTGTTCAGATTGTTGTGTTTCTAAAAGCCATAGATTGCTATTTCAATTATCAAATTCCACTATTAAACAACCCTTGTCCTTAATTCAGAGTGATGTTTGGGGTCTCTTTAATAAATCTACATATGGTTTCAAGTTTTATGTGATTTTTGTGGATGACTTTAGCAGATTCACTTGGCTATATCCTTTAGCCTACAAAAGTGAGGTTTTTCCTAAATTTGTTGAATTCAAATCTTATGTTGAGAAGCAATTTTCCACATCTCTTCAAGTTCTTCACACTGATGGTGGTACTGAATATTTCAATAATAAAATGAAACCCTTTCTCTTAAATAATGGGATTGCTCATCAACATTCATGTCCATATACCCACTACAAGAAATTACACTTTTGGCAACAAAAAAATTGGTTGCTAAAAGCTAGTAGCTGGTCACCAATACCTTTCGGCGACAAACAAATTTTGTCACCACGTTTGTCGCCAATCCTTCCTCACTAAAAGTTTTTGGTGACAAAAATATTGTTTTGTCTCTAAAAATTAGTTTTGCCAACAAAATAGTTTGGTCGCCAAAGATGATGTTATTTTATTAGTTTATTTGATTTGTTGCCAAAAAAAACTATTGCCAACAAAGTATTCGTTGCCTAAAGAGCCTTTTCGCGACAAAATTTTTTGTTGCAAACAAGTACTTTTGGCAACCAACTAAATTCGTATCCAAAAGCTATCAATTGCAACAAATTAATTTTATTGCTAAATAATACTTTTTTTGGTGCCTGAAAAATTCATCAACAAAAGTAGTGAATTGCAATAAAATTATTTTCTTATGAAAAAGTGAAATTTTGTGTGGTGATTTCATGACCAACCATTTTTGTTGTCTAAAGTCATTTATTTTTCTAAATTACTATTACAAAATAAAATTGAAATATTTGCCATTCTCAAGCTATGACCTGTAATTACAATACTTATTCATCCAAACAAATTATAAATTTATACTGTAACAATCAATTAAACTCAAGCATTTCTAAACTCAATACTCATCTATCTAAACAAAATATAGGTTCATTCAATTCATAAATCCACCCAAAATATTTAATCATGTCCATATTATGCAAAAGTAAATATAAAATCCACCAATGACCAAAAATTAAAGACAAAGTAGTCAACACAAACTTCATAACATCTAAATAAAACAACTAATAAATCCAATAGCAAGCGATTCCACTATCCATCTGTAAAAAAAGAAATAAAATAACAATTAGTGTTTATTGAATACACTTAAAATAACAAGGCCTTAATCAAAGATATATAAAAATGACGATGCCATCAATCTCAAACCACATGAAAATATTTTTTTTGCCTAGTTGCTTATGAGTCAGATGGAACTGCAGAAGTATTAATTTTGGTTGCCTTTTTTTTCAATAAATCTATCTGTTGCCACGGTGAAGGAGATGAATAAATAGTGGGGAGGAGGAAGATGATAAAGAGGTGGTCACACTGTTTTGTTTGATCAATATGTTGTTTGGCAGTGAAGAAAAGCAAAATAGAGTACAGATAAAAATGACAACAGAGAAGGATGGGGTTATAGAATACAATTTTTTCTTCCTGCTGGACACATGGCAAAAGAAAGTTATAGGATAGAACAAAGGGATAGAGGACCGGGACAGCCGATCCTAACCCTACATTGCATGTCTACAAAAGATTATATTAATCTTTGAGTAGTATATACCGTTTGAGTAAATGAATAAGGCTTATTAAATAAATTTATTAGATAAAAGGACTGATAATTGTGTTATTTGATATCAAGCATAAGTAGCTAAATGAAACAGAGCACAACATTGGTAGAGTGATTAGGAGGGTTTGGACAGCGTCATTTAATGCAACCTTTCACCTTGATATTCTTAAGTCCATCCAAACAAAACAAAAAACCATTAATTGAGAACTTCACCCTTGTTGCCACTTTGATCTTTATACTTTCCACAAGCACAAGCTCAACCAAAACAGGTTCTTTGTTATTGGAAAATTTTCCATTTCTTGAATCCAGAGAGTCCAAAGGACTGCAAATGAAATTGCTTCCCAGATTAGCTTTCTCAGATGCTTAACTTTGCAACCATAACATGAAAGTAACAAATCTGACACTAACTCTGGTGGCTGTTTTATAATTTCACCGCCAAATGACCCATTTTCGATTAATTGTTCACATTTTTTCCTTTAATTTTCAAATGGTACATCCTATAGACGTGCCTTCAGCTCTCGCAAGTTTGATTATAGTTAGGTGAAGTGCCTATGTGGTTTCTTGGGCTCTTTGGTGTCTGGTTTAAAATTTTGCCCCCAAACAGCTCATTTTGCAGTTAAATTTTCACATAATTCTCTATCCATACGTCCTATAGACGTGCTGTTGGCTCTCACAAGTTTGGTTATAGTTAAATGAGGTGACCATTCTGTTTCTTATGCTATTTGGTGGTTGCTTTATAATTTCTCCTCTAAACGGCTCATTTTCGATTACATTTTCACATTTTCTATGCTAATTCTTTATCCACACATCCTATAGACATGCCGTCAGCTCTCACAAGTTTGATTATAGTTAGGTTAGGTGTCTAGGTTGTTTCTTGGGTTGTTTGGTGGCTGCTTTAAAAAGTTTGCCCCTAAACGGCTCATTTTCAACTATATTTTCATATTTTCTGCGCTAATTCTCTATCCATACATCCTATAGACATGTCATCAACTCTCCCAAGTTTGATTATAGTTAGGTGAGGTGTCGATGTAGTTTCTTGGGCTGTTTGGTGACTGGTTTATAATTTTGCTCCCAAATGGCTCGTTTTCGGTTACATTTTCACATTTTTGGTGCTAGCTCTATTATAATCATACGTCCTATCAACATACGCTAGCTCTCTCAAGTTTACAAAGGCTTCGGCAAGGTGCTTGTGCCATTCATTGGGCTGTTTGGTGATTGTTTTATAATTTTTTCCTCGAACAACCCATTTTTAGTTAAGTTTTCACATTTTCTACTTAATTATCTAAGCATATGTCCTATTGTAGACACCCCATTTTTGACCGTCCTCAAGACTTGGATGTCACCGTTTGAACACTCGGTGATCATCCATGTTTGTGTTCGTCTTGAGTTCTCGGAGGTTTCGGTCGCGCGCCTTGCCTCAAGGCCTCTCGACTTGTTTGTTTTGTGCTTGATTGTGCACCAAACACTTTTGTTTTTGCTTCTGAGGGTAGGGAATGGCTTGTTGGCCATTCCCACACCTCACCAGCCTTGGCTTGAGGCCACTGGCCTTGTTTTCTTGCTACCGGCCAAATATTTTGGTCGGTCGGCAATGTTTTTGGTTGGCTCCTATTTTTGTTGGTCAATCGGCCATATTTCCAGCCGACCCCTTTCCATCTACTTTGGCAGATATTTTACGCCAGCTGTCACAGTTAGCATCTACATTACACCCTTTCCCATACACATGTATAGAGGGATTTTCTCTTTGCTTACTTGCTTAGGAAGCTTGGCATTTGAACCTCTATAAAGAGGGAGCCCCTCCTCCCTTCTCCAAGGTTCAGAGAAATTAGGTTAGAGAGTTTAGATTTAGTTTTGTATCTATACTCCCTTGTTTTGATTATATTTTGTGCCCTAAAATGAGTTTTGTCCTTCCTTTTGCACTAGAGCACCTAGTATTACACCATCCTTGGGTTGTATGAGGCCTTAGGAGGTTATTTTTAGGGTTCTTGGACTGGTTTTGACCAAAGAAAGTGCTGGAGACTTGGTTCCTAAAGAAGGTCTACAAGGGTGAGCATCCTTACTTTAGTTACCCCTTTCTTGCTTATGCTTTTAGCCATTCTTGCTTATTGTTTTAAGCTTCGACTATAACTGATAAAAGTTCTGATTTTGTGTGCTTAGAACTTTTTTTAAGGTCACTTTGAGGTTTGGGGTTGCCTCCCCCTCCCAAGGCCTTGTTAGGCCTTGTTTTAGGCCATACCTTTTGGCCATTGTTTTGGTCTTTGCATGACCTCTTCTACCACTGAAATCCAGAGGATTTTCAGTGGTGGAGAGGTGGTTTTGAAGTCCTAAAAAGGAGAGGGTCCCCTCTCCTTGTTGTCTTTAATGCTTGCGTAAATGGCTTATGTAGTAGCATGTGTGTTTAGTTTGTTTTAGCTTTATTTCAGCATGTATTAGGCTTTGTTTTGCCATGATACACCTTTGTTTTGAGTTGGTTTAGTCATGCCATGTATGCTTCATACAGTTGTCTTATAATCCCATGATTTGGCCTTAACATGCATCGTGTTGAAACATGTGTTTTTAGCATGATTTTGGTTCAACTCCATGAAGCTTCTAGCCTTTGTTGTAGCATGCTTAAGCTCTATTTTTCATTGTTTTGGTTATGCTTGCATTGTTTTGTATAGTCACCATGCAATCTAGCTTGTTAGCTTTGGGTATTGAATCCTCTAGCACGCTCTATGTGGATCATTTCAGTGGTTTGGCATCACTTAAAATGTTATTTCAGTCCACATTTCATGCCTATAAACTTACACTTATCACTCCTTTAATGTCTTAAAGAGTTTGTGTTTATGCCTCATGAATGTGTCATTGTGTATGCCAACATGTTTGGGTATTCGGGATGACATTCTAAGTGGGTTTTTGGGCTCATTTTGACGTGTCATATCTCTGATTTTGGTTTCCTAAATCATGCCATGTTTGGTTGTATTAGGTGTAGTGTAACACTTCTTTGATGGCCTTGCATGCCTCATGATTTTCCCCTTTTTGTTTTAGCTTGTTTTGGCTTTGGTCATTGCATGTTTTAGGCTCACTTTAGCATGATTTATGACTGTTTTGTTCATATTTGCCATATGCTCTTTGTTTTGTGTAGCTTTGGTTCAAGTCCCTCGACTAGTCTTAGGTTTCAATCTTGAGCATGCCATGCTTGACTTGTTTATGTGATTTGGCATCACTCATAGCTTCATTTTAGAGCATGTAATGTTGTCACATTTGCATGCTTTTCATTCCTTTTAAGTGTGCTTAAAGGTTGCCCCTTTTGTGCTTAAAGTGATGGGCCATTAGCATGCATGTTTGTATGTGGTTTTGTCCCTTATCCCTTAGCATTTTGGCCACTGTTTTGGACCTATTAGAGAGCTGTCCATCTTGGTGTAAGACCATTCCCGCATGTTTTGCATGCTTGCCTTGCATGTTGTCGCATACTTGGCCTATTAATATGTTGTTGCATGCTTAAGTGGTAGTGCATTTGGCATGCATTCTTTTGGTTTTACGTTGCTTAACATGTTATTACATGTTTGCCTCACATGTTGTTACATGATTGAACGAAGTCACATGCTTGTTTGCATGCTTGTCTTTGCATATTGTTATATGTTAATTGCCTTGTGTAACATTGTTGCTTGTATGCTCATTTTACACTAGTATGCTCGCATGTTTAGGTTGCACTAGCATTGTGTGCTGCATCCCTTGCCTCTTGATCAATCATGATAGAGGTTGGGGCCCCGTACGTGTTATGTGCATTTCATTTGACATTAAAATGCACACTTGGCACCTTGGGCCATTATGCATTGAAATGCGTGATTGGTGGCCCGAGGGTCGAGAACCATACTCCTTTGAGTCTCAAACATGATAAGGAGGGTGGTGGTGCAAACATTGCTTTGAAAATGCATTGCCATGTTCTGTCTGTCCTTTGCTGCAGCAAAACAGGATTCTGCAAGAAGAGATGGTCGGTCGACCATCTTCAATGCCGGCCGGCCATTAATTGTTAGCCGAGATTACCACAAATGGTCGATGACCATTTCCCCATGGCCGGTGGCCTCACCTCTTAGTCGGTGACATCCCACAGTGCTCAGGGAGTGATTCTGAAGCTTCCTTGGGACTTGTGAAGTTTTCAGAAGTACAGAGCAGTGTAAACAGAGGCAGCATGAGTAAGGCGATGGATTTCAGAGCAGAGCCGAGCATGCAAGCATTCATCCCTCTTCTCGAGGCCTCTTTACTGTTTTCTTAGCTTAATGAATTCATTTAATTAATTAAGTATTATGTAATATTTAATTAGCTTGTTAGTTAATTAATTTGTATTATTCTTTCGGTCCCTCCCTCGAGAGGGCGTAATCGTGTAATAAGCGTGCGTATGTGTGATGCATGTCTTCCAACCTCCACTTTTTTCTCCCTTTTACTTAACTGCTTACGATGGTTAGTTCTAGGGCATGTTTCAATTAGCATCCTTATGTAATGAATGTTTGCATCATTCATCTGTATTGCATGCACCGGGCTCGGCGCATCATGATAACTGCATAGTATTTCAATTCCAACTTGAATACGTGTATCGAGTTGTTGCATTTCACATGCCATCCTTAGATTAGCCGAGCCTATTATAGTTACATTTTGTATGTGATACATTAGCCATTTTAACATGGACTTGGATCATACATTGATTACTAACATGTTCTGTGTTTTGGCTCGGAGTATGCTGTGAGTGTTTACGATTTAGCATCTTGCATGTGTGTAAGTGTTAACATGACAGCATGCTTGCCATGAGACTAACTACTTAGTTAATATAAACTGCCTGAACGCCTGTGGGTGAAGGTTGGATTACTTAAATTGGGACAATTCACTGAAATCGGCATTTTAGCCTACTCGCGAGTAGCAAACTTCAAACCATTTTCCAAACAAAATGGATGTGCGATGCTTTGTTCCAAATTAGGCGATCTAGTCTATACTTGTGTGTTGTGCGCACCACATAGTAAATTCTAGCTAATTAACCAGAATAAGAATACATATGTTTTCAAAACTCAATATCATGCTTAGTACAGGCCGATCTTCGGATCGGGCAAGCGGGGGTGCTCATAGATGACCTTCCCCAATCGTACTCAAGTTCCCGAGCCGAGGCAACTTTGGTGATGACGAACACGTGGCCTTAGGCAACGAGTCAGGGTTTCCTAAATTCCCCCAAAATAAATATTTAGGTGGCGACTCGGTATCTAGCAAAGCAGTCCATGCTTGGCACTTCTTTCTCAAAAATCAGTTTTCCAAAACGATTTCCCGGATTTGGACTCTTTGGTGATTTATCAGTCTTGCATTGCACTTTGCAAGGTCAGATTAAGAACCGTGACAAATGAGTCTGAACTGTGGAAAAGCATAAGCCCACGAGGGCGCGTCCACAGTTTCTGGCGACTCTGCTGGAGAGTTAGAGAACTTGACTCGAACTCATGATATCTTTTTTTTATTACACTTATGTGTCTCTTTGCATTGCATGTGCATTGGTGCGCCTAGGCCATCGTGTTTTCCGTATGCTATTCCTGAACGGTTTGCCGTAGGCGTGCTTTGAGAAGCGTGCCATAAGGCTGACCAGTTGCGGACTCTGCCATGACGGGAACACAAACCACGGTTTTACTGGGGCACCCTTTTTTGACCATTCGACCTAGTGCATATTCGGAATCCATAGTGACCATTCCAATCTAGGATAGGTTGTTTACCCGATTATAGGTTGTTTGAAACTGCTGCGTGCGTAGTGAAACCCTAGTTCTTGACGAAACTAGGACAGGAAAACCCTACCCCAACATAGGGGTGTATTGGCTCTTATTTGCTTGTTATTTTTTTTGAGTTGTATCTCTGCAGGGAATGCATATATCAGTTTGCAAGTCTAGGTATCAGGCCTACGGGCATCAGTATTAGTGTTTTGAGAATCAGTTATATCTGCGGGTATCAGATTCAGATTTGGGGCGATAATTTTGGGGAATAGTGATCAGTGGTCGAATACAGTTATTCAGCTATATTTATGTCTGTTCTAGTAAAATTGGGATGAGATGTTGCCTACTTTCTCTTTTAGTTCAGAGATTCAGTTTGGAGCAGCCAGCGTTCTCCTTTATTGTGGCAAGACCAGTTAAGGCTTACCAGTTCACCTGCTTCGTCAGTCACCGATTACATCATCTCCGTTCAGTTCAGCAGACTTATGATGACACAAAATTCAGAGGAAATTGTGGTAATGGCAGCCGCATTGGACCAAGGAATCATCTTGCAGGATGAGACCAATGTTGAAATACCATATCTCCTAGGTCGCCTGTCGCGCACCCGATCTGAACACCCCAGTTGTTTCAAACTCATGAGCCCACCAGGTCTGAGTTGATGGGAATGATTGGCGACCTCCAGAGATCTGTGGCTGATCTAGCCTATGGAATGTCAGCCCCGCCACCAACTGCATCGTATGCTGGGAACTTCAAGCCTCATGAGCCCCCGCTACTGGGGTGAATTGTAATTGAGCTCAGCCAACCTGAAGCTATCTCAAACTCCGGCAATGACGTATCAACGACAACAGGGCTTCACACTGAAGCAACAACCCAAACCTCCCACCAAGCTGAGGCTAGTGGAAAGAACAAGATGAAGGTGGACGCTGATCCCTACGAACAACTTCAGCAAGCTGTTGAGGCTCTAAAAGCCGAGGGGTTGAATAAGCAACAAGTACTCGCAGTTAGGTGGCGACTTTGTATCTGGAAAACCAGTCCATGTTTGGCACTTCTTTCTCAAAAATCAGTTTTTTAAAACGATTTGCTGGATTTGGACTTTTTGGTGATTTATCAGTCTTGCATTGCACTTTGCAAGGTCAGATTAAGAACTGTGACAAATGAGTTCGAACTATGGAAAAGCATAAGCCCACGAGGGCGCGTCCACACCTATCAACATACTATTAGCTCTCCCATGCCATTCCTTCAACTTTTTGGTGGCTATTTTATAATTCCCCCCCTCCAAATTATCCGTTGTCAGGTACTTTTTCGCATTTATTTTTTTATAAACTGGATTTTCTAAGATATATATATACGTACCAAATAGACGGTCCACCACGACGGTGCTTTAACTACTGTGACATCACAGATTGTATATTTGCAATATGTTGTCCCTGCTCTTCCATTTTCTTCTCGTTTTGTTCACGGGCAAGTCACTGCTCCTCTAACTCTTTTTGTTGCTGCTCGAGGGCCAGTCATTCCTCCTCTAACACTTTTTGTTGCTGCTCATGAGCAACCTCTTGGTCAGATCAGACCTGCTCCAGCTCATCTTTTAGTCTCTGTGTCTCCTCATCACGTGCTTGTGATATAGTACCAGATCTAGAAGTAGAGGAAAGGGGCTTTGGGCTAACCCCAAAGCCTCGCAGGTACCTTGATTTCTTTCCAAGCACCTGTCTTGAAATCTTTGCTTGTGTCATTTCCACTCCGGATTCTGAAGCCTCATCTTGCACCTTCTTCATATTTGACTGTCATTGTGAGTTTGAACACTTGGATCAAATTTTTTCTTTTTAAAAAAAAAATGATTATGCAACTGTACAATTGTTAGGTACTAACATGTAACTGACTGCAAATAGGCTTAATCCAATCATCATTCTTCTTGGACCAATGAGATGCCTTGTAGAAATCTACAATACTAGGCAATTCATTGGAAGGACTGCCCAGTGCCTGTGAAATTTAATTTACAAAACAAAACTAGTTATTAAATAATCATATATAATATATAAATTTTTAATTATTTGAGTGCAAAATGTATCACCTCAATAGACATGGCTGCAGGAAAAGATATAGAGCCCATAATGTGATTATATGACACCTTTTTTTCTGTTTTTTATGCCAGCTTTGGAGCGTTTCTAACACAAACAGGTACAATAGTGAAACATTTTCATATATATAGATGAAAAATACAATTGTTTCTTTGATGAGTAAAATTTCACCACATGTTTTGCATCCACCCATACACAATCAATCAAGTATGCCCAATCCTCATCCGAGGTCATATCTGGATGTGGATGACTATAGGGGTCAACACCCTCTTTCAATTTTGCAAGATAGTGGCACTTCATACGATACATCCATCCTTTATGGAGGATAGAGCATTTCATGTCGACAACTCCTTGGGCGATTACATCATTATCAAAATCCTCGGCTATTTTGTACTTGTCCTGTAAGCATAACAAATGAAATAATTATACCAATTACATCAAGTTATTTGATTAGCATAATAGAAAATGAATTTTTTAATTACTAGGACAACTTGTGTGATGGCAGCTTTAATCCCCTCATTGACATCCTTCCACATTTTGACCCTTCGAATAGGACATAACCTTCTAATCTGCACCCCTATCTCACTGGCAGCAGAAGAGGCATTAAGACCTGCAAGAGCATTCAAACTTGTTGGGACTGGAACATGGAGCCTTTTCCCACCATTTTGAATGATCGCTTTCATGGTACCCTTTCCAACTGTCTTGCCCCGTACTCGTTTAGGGGCTACCGATGCATCTACTCAAATAACAAAATAATTGTCAAAAACTGCAATAAAAAGTAAAACATTAAGTACAATTATGAACTAAAATGATCTTACCTCCACTACTCTGCATCTGAAAATTAGACCCAGAAGGAGATGACGCAGCAGGCCTAGTTGGACTTGATTGTGATAATGGTAGTGCAGGAGATGTTGCAACTGGTGGCACGCATTTGTTCTGTCCGGGAGGCATAATTTAAACTTGAGTATTATAAGTTTCAAAGTTAAACCTATGAACATAATTTATGAATATAAAAATCAAAACATTATATAATTAACCACCAAATAAGCAACAATTATAAATAGATAGCATAAGATTGCAACCCTATGAAACACAATATTTAAAATAAAATAAAAAAATTGTACCCTTTCTAGGAAAAAAGCAAATGTCTTGGCACATTGTTTCATATACAAATTATAAAAAGAAATATATTAAGGTTCTATGTCAGGATCTGTATCAAAGCCACTATGAAACTCATCTTCTTCTTCATTGCTAAGCTCCGCCATCAATTCATCTTCGTCATCACAAATGAAACCATCATCATCATCACCCTCAACTTGTGATCGTCTACTAGACTGCAAGACCACCTCCTCTCGAATGATTTTAGCATCAATATTATTATCAACTCTACGCAAACCGTGAGCTGTGAAGAGATCTTCAACAATAATTGGCATAACTCCAATAGTTTCTTCTTGTTGGAATACATCATCGGGAACATTCATATCTGTAGCATCACTAGGTTCTACATCATCCCTCTCTGGTACATCCCAGATTCCTCGATGTTGGAATCGTTCTACAACTTTCAAATTTTCACCTAATTTTGTATCATTAACATAAAATACTTGTTAGACTTGACTTGGTAATACAAAAGGGTCATCTTCATACCAATGACTTCCTATATCAATACTTATGGAATGGTCATCGAAACACAAAGTCCTGTTACTACTAGTTTTGAACCATTCGCATTGGAACAAAATAACTTGATGTCTAAACATGTAAGTTAGTTCCCACACTTTGCACAAGTAACCATAGAAGTTTATTGAGTGTCCTTCATGGTCCCCTTCTACTACCAACCCACTGTTTTGACTTTTACGACGATTGTCACGATCTTTGTTATGGAATCAGACACCACTAGAAATGCGTCCTGAATATGTGTTCACTGTTGCACCAGGGCCATTGGCCAACGACCATAATTCATCTGTTGCTTCTAGTGACCCTTGACTCCGCAATTGATTCATTTACATAAAGCACCAATATTATGTTAATTTTAATATAATTTTATAGTTTAATGTGGCATGCGTCAAGTAAAATTGTATGTCTTACACGTTCTTTGAACCATTTAGGAAATTCTTTACGTGGTCTCTTTGTGATGTCATATGCACTTCTATTCTCTAATAAATTTTTGTGTTCCCTGTTTAAGAAAAACGTGATTCATAAGGAATAGGCATAATTAAGAAAAGTTAGACAGACATAAATTTAACCTATTTTAAATTTAAATTCAAACGTACTCTAGATATTGTTCCACTTCGGAACTATTGTATAAGACAAACCAGTGAGCCATCTCGCGCTCGTTGAAGCGAAAATCAGGTGCCCTTGTAATTAGCCCAAAGGGACGAACACTATGAGTGAACACTGCCAACCTTGGGCCACGCTCGCCAGCATCATCATTCCTTTCATCTCGATTAGAGAAGGATATTGTGACAATCTCTGGGAACTGGGAATTTGAGAGCTCTCCCCATACCTGCCCTGTACCCAGAACCTTCGGAAGAGTAAGTCCCTTTTGTTCTGTATCCCTTATTTTTTTCCTTGAGTTTGTATGGCTGACTTGTTTTTTAACTGGTCACAATATTTTTTTTCCTGCTAGATCCCGACACTAACGTGGTCAAGAACCTCCATGAATACGTCGTACATCAAGAGGAACTGGAGAAAATCTAGAACCTCCCTGAAGAGGAGCAGTTTGCCTCTAAACTTCTGGGTTTCAAGTCCTCTGCCTCCTATCTGAAAAATGAAAAACGATCGTCCCAGGATTTTTTAGAACAATAGGAAAGCTCTACAAGTGGCCCAGTTAAGAGAACTTATGATTCTGTCATTGACCTTACTGACCCCTCCATGGACGTAAAGGTTGAAGATTTGGTTGCCCCCCTTTCGCAACATTCTTCAAGATTTGGCTTTTAGCTCAACAAAGGATTTACCCTGGCCAAGGATATGACCTCCCACCAATCTTTAGATGATGTTTCGCTAACCCATACCGGTGTAATCAGCACTGTAAGGGTAAGATTTTAATTTTTTATGCTTGGACTTTCTCCGTTTCTTGCGAGAAAATCTAGAACCTCCCTGAAGAGGAGAAGTTTGCCTCTAAACTTCTGGGTTTCAAGTCCTCTGCCTCCTATCTGAAAAATGAAAAACGATTGTCCCAGGATTTTTTAGAACAATAGGAAAGCTCTACAAGTGGCCCAGTTAAGAGAACTTATGATTCTGTCATTGACCTTACTGACCCCTCCATGGACGTAAAGGTTGAAGATTTGGTTGCCCCCCTTTCGCAACATTCTTCAAGATTTGGCTTTCAGCTCAACAAAGGATTTACCCTAGCCAAGGATATGACCTCCCACCAATCTTTAGATGATGTTTCGCTAACCCATACCGGTGTAATCAGCACTGTAAGGGTAAGATTTTAATTTTTTATGCTTGGACTTTCTCCGTTTCTTGCATTATGCTTGAGTTTGATCATTTTTCTCCTTTGTAGGTCATCCAAGTTTGTCATGAATGTCTGGCCAGGATGGACGCTTACAACGATGAGGCCTATATCCAAATTGTGAAGGCCTCTGGTGCTCTAAAGGTGGCTGCTGATATGGAGAGGATATTGAAGTTGATGTCTGACCAGGATTTGAAGCTCACCATTGAGAAAGATCTTGCTAAAAATGCAGTCTAATTGGCCAAGATCCAACTAAAAGAGTCTCAAGAGAGTCTGGCTTCTGCTCTTGCTGTAAATGAAGCACTGAAAAAGAAAGAAAAGCTGGCAAATATCGTAAGGCTATCAATGAGAAGTATCTGCCGCAAATTTATAGGCTTCAAGATGATTTGTTTATTGACATCTGCAAGGCTGTCGTGGCTAAGGCTGGGATTACTCTTGATTCTTCTCATTATTCTGACCCAATTCTGCCTTGGAAGAAGGATTCACCACTAGCTAAGGAAGCTAAAAATAAGGGCTCTGAAGAAGATCCCGAGGAGGAAGTGGAGGTAGCTCTGGATACAAGTGCCCAAAATACGAGTGCACCTATTGATGAGGTTGAACTTCTTACCCCTGAGCCTTAAGAAAAGACTTATTCTAATGCTTTCTCTGTTTTTCCTGCCACAGAAACTCCTACCCCTGCTGAAGGTGGGGATGCTGGAACTATTTCTTCTGGATCTACTGAAGTTGGTGCTATGCATACCACTACCGTGACAAAGAATTAAAAACTTGTGCATTGCTTTTGTTTGCTGCTCTTTATTTATTTATTTATTTAGTATAATTTGACTATGGCCTAGAGACTCTTGTATGGCCCAACCTTTTTGATGTAATCCCAACTCCTTACAATCAAAAGGTTTTGTGTTTGATTTTTATATAATTGTTAAGTACTTTTCTGAGAAAATATTTCTGGGTTGAGATGAGTGTGTAAGACACCCTGTTTGCCCCTAGCTTGGATGGTTTTGACAATAAATGTGAACAAGCTATAGAAAATTGGTAGAGTGCTAATTTTGAAGGAATTTGACTGAAGCAGAATTATAAGGCTGTGAAAATTTTGCAAACATTTAACCAAGTAAAATTTTGACTAAGTAAAATTTTTAACTATCCCCAAACACAAGAGGAACGACTTTCTTGGACATAGGAAAAATTGTGTTTGAAAAAAAAAAAAAATTCTTTAAGTCTCAATTTTGAATAGAATTTGCTTGCCTTTTTTGGTTCAGAAACTATGCTACATTCCTGAAGTGGGATGTTACCTTCTCCTGAGCTAAAAAATTGTATTAAACTCAAGGACCTCAACCATGAGCATGATTGTTCTACTTTTCTAAGTTAGAATCCTTCTTACGCTTTTGAATAGGTATGTTGCTTGGAGAATGACCATCCAAAAGTGTCTTGAATGACTTGTGTTTATACAAGAACACTGTTGCAATTCAGGATAGGATTGGATCCTGTGCTGGATTGCCACCTGTTCTTGTACTCAAGCAATTGTTGCAAATTGTACGTAAGAAAAGAACCAACTGAGAAAATCTCATAGAAATTATTTATTTACAATCTGTTTCTAAAATATATATATGTAATGAAAATAAATCATAAGGTTTGCAGTATTCCAAGGATGAGGTATAGCCTTGCCATCCATATCTTCCAAATGATAAGCCTCACTTCCACTCACTAATATGACCTTGTATAGGCCTTCCTAGTTGGGGCCCAATTTTCCATTAGTTGGGTTTTTCGAACTACCTAGGAATCTTCGCAGGACCAGACCCCCTGGTTCGAATTCCTTTAGGAGAACCTACTTGTTGTATCCTTGTGAGAGGTATTTTGAGTAATTCGCCAACCTGACCAGGGCCACTGCTCTCCTTGCTTCAATTAAAGTCAAACTGTGCACCAACGCTTATTCATTTTGTAGCTCTTCATAAATTTCTGATCACATTATGGGCAATCCAACTTCCAATGGGATAACCTCTTCAGTTCCAAAGGCCAAGGCATAGGTGTTTCACCTATTGCCCTTCTGGGTGTTGTTTGGTAAGCCTAGAGAACATTGGGCAGTTCATCGACCCACATTTCTTTTAGCCATTCTAGGCATTTCTTTATCCCATCTAGCATGGTCTTCTTGGAGGCTTCTGTTTTGGAAGTTGGCCTATCAAATCCATACCCTACTGGGCAAAAGGTCAAGGGCTGGTTGATAGGTGAAGGTCTGCCATTGGCTGGTGAATCTAAGGAGAGCAACGTTGGCACTTGTCACATTTTTTGATGTACACCTAGCCATCCTTGTGCATGAACGAACACCAATAGCCCTGAGTGATTGCACACTTCGCTAAGGATCGCTTCCTAGTGTGCATTCCATAGATTCCTTCATGTAGCTCATACAGGATGTTGTCAACAAGGGCTGGATGGATACAAAATAGATATGGCTTTGTGAAGAATTTTCTATACAGGACTCTTTCTAGAATTTGGGTTCCCTTCTCTTGACTTTATTGGCTTCTGTCCTATCTTCTGGGAGTACTCCCTCCTTGATGTACATGATGATTGGATCCATCCAGCTTGGGCCATGGCAAGTGCATAAGATTGGATGTATGTCTTGCTTTGTTTCTAGTGAGATATTGGACTGGGGAAAGAATTCAATTGCAATGGTTCTGGCCTAAATTTTTGCCACTACTGAAGCAAAGGTGGTTAAAGCGTCTAGGTGGGAATTCTGGTCCCTATCTATTTGGACTATCCTAAATTTCTGAAAGGATTTTACCATGTCCTATACTTTGTTTAAATAGGCATGCATCTTTTCATCCCTTACGACATATCTAGTAAGTTGGTTAACCACTAGCTGAGAATCACAATGTACAGAGGTCTTCAACATTGAGGAGTTTTGCAACCCGTAACGCTACAAGCAGGGCCTCGTATTCTACTTCATTATTCGAAGCTTTGAACCCTAGATGGATTGCTTGTTCGTGGAGAATGCTGTTAGGGGAGAGAAAAGCCACACTAGTTGTTGTTGTTTTTAGGTTCGATGCACCATCAACGAAGAGTTTGCAGTTGTGCATGTCACTAACATACAGTTTCCATGTTGAATCGTTGCCCTGTCCTAATTGAGCTTGTTGCCTAGTTTCTATGGTACTAGACTATTGTAATAGTGCCAATTCCAACTTTTGTGACTCTTGGATAGCACAATGCTACCACCCTAGTTCTGCGGCTAGTGACACATCAGCTGTAGAACTCTATTCAGTTGAGAATTTTGCAATGAAGTTAGCCAGGACTTGGGCTTTGATGGTAGTTCTAGGCTAAAAAGCGGCGTCGAATTCCCCAAACTCCACAACCCATTTAGCGATGTGCCTAGAAAAATTGGCTTTGTGAAAAAGGCATTGCAAATGATGCTGGGTTAGCACTATGATAGGGTGGCCTTCGAAGTAGTTAGTGTACAAGCTTCCTGGTTGTCATCAAAGCCAAGGCTAATTTTTTCAAGGCTAGATACATTGTCTCTATGCTATTTAGAGTTTTGTTGATGTAATAGACCGGTAGCTAGGTGTTCTCCACATTTCTGACCAGGACCGAGCTCACTTTGTGTCCTGACACTGCTAGATATAGGTACAGTCTTTCACCATATTGAGGGGTCGAGAGTAAGAGAGGTGAAAGGAGGTACCATTTTAATCCCCCTAGCACTTGATTGTACTATTTATTATATTCCACTCCTCCTCCCTTCTTGAGGAACTGAAAGAAGGGTTTACATTTGTCTGAGGAGTAGTTTATGAAACGGTTAAGTGCCGTTACCATCCCTGTCAACTTCTGTACTTCCTTGAGCTTGCAAGGTGGCTATAAGTTGAGGATGACTTTCACTTGCTGAAGGTCTGCTTCGATCCCCCTTCTTGTCACCAAATAGCCCATAAATTTTCCTTACTCAACATCGAAATCACATTTAGCAGCATTTAATTTCAATTTGTAGGCTTTAAGGATACTAAATGTGGTCTCCAAGTCCTTTAAATGGTTAGCCTCTAGCCTGTTTTTCACAACCATATCATCAATAACTAGCCGTTGGTAAGTGGCTCTAGCATTTTTGAGCCAAAAGACATCACCCTATAGTAATATAGCCCTCGCGGGGTTATAAAAGTAGTCTTTTCCTGATCTGGCTCATGCATTGCTATTTGGTGATAACCCCTATAAGCATCCAGAAAACTCATTCTAGCGTGCCCAGAGGTGGCGTCCACCAATTGATTAATCCTTGGTAAGGGAAAGCAGTCGTTGGGGCAGGCTTTGTTAAGGCTTGTGAAGTCTACACATACCCTCCAGTTTCCATTCTTTTTCTTAACAATGACGGTGTTGGACAACCAGGTGGGGTAGTGGACTTCTTTTATGGTCTTCACGGCCAAGAGCCTTTCGACCTCCTTAACTACTGCCACATGGGGCCTTCTACATTTTTGAAATATTAGCTTGCATGCAAGATTGGCATTGAGACAATAACTGATAATGCTCGAGTCTAATCCTGTCATCTCATAAGGTGTCCAGACAAAGACCTCAAGATTATCCATTAAAAACTTGAAAAGAAGGTTTTTTTTTTTTTTTTTTTTTTTTTTTTTTTTTTTTTTTATCATCTTGCTCAAATAGAGAAGATCCGAGCAGGAAGTACCTTTCAGGATCATCAGGCGATATTTGGATTTTATTGATCTCTTCTAGTATGTGCTTCTCTTGATCTTTTCCAATCACTTCCAGAGCTTTTAAGTCTGGAATCTCGACTGAGCATACTCGTTTCAAAGCCAGCTTGACTTCTTTCTGTCCCAAGGCGAGCATTAACCAACGTCGAGCGGATTCTTGGTCTCCTTGAATGGTTTCAATGCCTACTTTCTTGTTAGGAAACTTCAGGGCTTGGTGAAGTGTAGAAGGAACTGTTCTGAGCTGGTGCAGCCATGGTTTGCCCATAATAGCATTGTATGGTGAGGGCATATCCATGACCAGAAAGTACACTTCAAGGCGTACAGATCCTGCTCTGACTGGTAGCGTCACCTCTCCAACCGGCCAGACTGGGTTAGACTTAAAGCCTAACAAAGGGGAATCAACCTTCTTGAGATCCTAATCCTTGAGGTCCAAGCTCTGGAAAAGTTTATAGTGCATGATCTAGGCTGTGCTATCTTAATAAACTAGTATTCTCTCTACTCCGAATCTGTCCATGCCCATTTTAATAATCCAAGGGTCCGAGTGAAGCTGGACCAGCCCCTGCATGTCTTTTTTCAAAAAAGGAAATAACATGGCGTTTGATGCTAGTTACGATCCTTAGCATTTTGATTCCCAAGGAATACTCTGCTTTGTAAACCACCCTGAGATACACTGCTTTCTACAACTCTCGCCTGGCTTGTGCTACTCTGTTTGGGTACGCGACTCCATGGATGACGTGGATCATTCCCCTTGGATCCTCTCTTACTGATGTTCTGCTTATTCTATTGTTGTTCTCCTAGGAATTCATTCAAGTGCCTAGTGGCAGCCATCTTGTTGAGATATCGCTTGAATGAAAAGCAGTCTTCTGTCCGATGCCCCTCGGCATTGTGGTAGGCATACTTTGCCCTTTGGTTTCGTGCCTTCAGATCTCCCTTCATTTTTGCTGGCCATTTAAACTAGGGCTTGTTTTTAATTTCTGGAAGTATTTGCCAAATCGAGAGTCTGAACACATTTTGGATTACGCAATTTGTGTCCTTTTTAATAGTCTAGCCTTTAGCCTCCTTTGCCTCCTTGCTTAGAGCACTAGTCTTTTATGTGCTGGTATGTGTGTTACCCTATCCTACTAACTTCTGGTCTTCATCAAACTTACTATACCGATCGATCATGAGCTGCAGGTCCGTGATAATTTTAGGCGGGGTCTTGGTTAATAATTTCCATAACTTGCCTTCTAGTTAGAATCCTTGCTTGAAGGTCAAGATTGCTACCTTGTCTGAGTAATCCACTTTTATCTCATGAAAAGTCTCCCAGTAAAGCTAAGCATACTGCTTGATAGTCTGATCCTCTGTCTTCTTTAGCGCCATGAGTGTATCCAATCCTGTTGTCCTTTTACTGTTTGCTATGAATCGTTCAGTAAACTTATTCACCGGCTATTTTTAACTATCAACGAATTCCACTTGGAGCTCGTCATACCAGGCGCAGGCTGTTTTGACCAGATTTGAAGTGAAGATACGGCACATTAGTGCCTCGTTCTCGTCCCAGAGGGCCATGGTGTGGTGGTAATAGCGCAGGTGGTCTAAAGGGTCTGATCTTCCATCATAAAGTTTGAACTTTGGGATACTAAACTTCTTTGGCAGTTCTGTCGCAGAAATCCACTTTGTGAATGGCGATACTAGCAGGGTCAGTCTCCTATCAGTTGCTCGAAAAGCTATCTCCTCCATCTTTTTCTGAACAGGACTTCGAATCTTGGTGTCTGGTTATGTAACTTGTTCTATTCTCCTTGTGTTTGTCTTTCGTGGAGCTCCGTCGCTGGTGATCTTACCATTAACGGCCTTGCGACCTGGCATGTCCCATGGGTTGTTCTATCCTGATATTTCCACGACTAATCTAGAGTGTTGTTTGGTCTTGTCCTGGGCCGCCCTATCTCCCCTCTGGTTGTTAATAAACGCCCTTATGTCGTCTATAGAGAAGTTAGAACTCTGAGCTGGACCTGACCTCCTTGGGTGTTTCCCTCATGCTGCTTCCCTTTTGTGCAAAAAGGACCTTACGTTGTCTAAACAAGCATAATCCTCTATTTGATATTGTTTTCATTTCAAAGAGGTTTGGTGATGCCCCTTAGATCGAGGCAGACTACTTGCCACGTGACTGGTTTTGCCGACCCTACGGGTTAGTACAGGTCTCTGATTTGCCTCAATCTGTGTCCTTCCCTTAGGTTGTTGTGACTGTCTCCTCCTTTGGGGATGCGAGCATCTCTCGTTTTGCCCCTGAGGTGCCAGCAATTGATTCTGGTCTTCCATCAGAGCCCTGACTTGGTTAGCTAGCTCTTTGAGTTGCTAGTTCATGATGCATATGGTTCGATCACGGTTAACCAGCTCTTGTGCCTAATGGTTTCCTTCTAAGTTTTCAATGGCAAATAGGTTTCTCTCTCTTTGTTTGTGCCGTTCTTGTTGTGTTTTGACATTCAAAGGGCGCCTTCATTGGCTTGGGGAGAGGTTCCCATCATGCTCATTTTTAGCATATAAGTTAGCTTCTTCCACCGCTAATCTTAGTGCGTGAAGCTAAGCTTTTGGCTGTAGAATTTCCCACAAACGACACCAAATTTTGGGGGGTAAAAATTGAACCAATAGGGCTGCAGCGGTGACAGCTAGGTTCCTGACCTGAAAAACACTCAGATAAAGGTAATGGGGTTGGCTGGAGCAGCCTAGGAAACCCTCCAATGCCTATGTCAACGACCAAATTAGATATGGGTGTAGGATTATACTAGTGAGGTGGAAGTGTTTGCATACCTCAATTGTGCCGATTACTTCACCTTTTATAACTTGCTCTCATTAGCAGTTATAGGCTATTTGGCCTCTCCCCCACTCCTCACGTCATCCTTTTTTCCTTAAGGATTGTATTCTACTAGGTACGGATTTCTAGGAGTTGGTTGAGCCTGAAATATAGGAATGTGGGTGGACTAGTTCTCCGCCCCTCTTGGGCGTGCTTCCTTTCGCCTATTTTCTGTCTTGAAACTCCCTGGTCTAGTCTGGACCTAGGTCGTCAGGCCAGACTCGAACTATCCTGGGCTGAATCTGGCGGGGATGCCTCCCTCCTGTCTGCCAAGGGATGCTAGCCTTGCCTCACGTTGACTCGCTGTTTTGCCTCCCACTATATTTATTATTTGTATTTGGCAATTTACTTTATAATCTTTTGGCTATGTTGAGTTGGATTTGTTATGAAAATAAAATTGTTGACAAATTGTTATATTATGTTCAAAATTTATAAAATTTTAAATTGTCAAATTGATTCGCGTCCATTCGCCAATCCGCTCAATCTGCATCCGCCAATCTGGCGGACAAATGCGGATTGATTTTTTCAAATCCACCAATTTGGCGGACGTATGGCAGATTAGAGGTTTCCCGACTACAACTGAGCTGCAAACACCCCTAGTTAGGATAATAGATCCCAAGTATAGAAATATCAAAATTGTACTTATACTTTCCTCAACAAGATAAGATAGATCCCCATGTAAAAAATAAAATAAAAGACAAGACATATATTTGGTCACGTGATTAGTATTTAATATTTATCAAGATCTTCATAATTCAAACAAAGTGTAATTGTAATAATCCACATTCTTGTCTTAGTCATGTTCATGAGCATTTATATGATTTTGCCTTGTTAAGTTTGTACATGTAGACTTTGACTTGTTTTGCCTAGGTAAAGGTTCTTGTCTTGTGTTGATGCTATCATGTTTTGCCCAAGTGTTATGTGCATGTTTTGTTCCTTCCTTGCTATCTCAAGCCTCGGTCATGCCAAGCCTAGGTCATGTTAAGCCTAGGTCATACCAAGCCTAGGTCATGTCAAGGCTAGGTCATGCCAAGCCTAGGTCATGTCAAGCCTAGGTCATGCCAAGCCTAAGTCATGCCAAGCCTAGGTCATGTCAAGCCTAGGTCATCTTAAGCCTAGGTCACACCTTTGAACCTCTTACACCTAGACCATTGAGCGCCAACACCTAGGACCATCCTAGAACCACTTTGGTTGACCTCCACCATCACCTAGGCATATTGGCCGAGATGTCATCATCTAGGCCGAGGTATGCATCACCTAGGCCGAGACGTGTATCATCTAGGCCGAGATGTTATCATCTAGGCGTCCTAGATCTTTGATCCTTGCACCTAGTGATCTTGTTCCTGGACTGGTATGACCTAGACCGAGGTGTGGCACATCTAGGCTGAGGTGTGGCACAGCTAGGTCAAGTGTTATCCTTCCTAGCCGAGATCATTGAGACCTTACTTGCCGAAGCCTATGTCCTAACCCAAGATCATTACCTGCCGGAGTGTCCATGTCACCTTGCTTGTTGTACACCCTTTGTCATGTTCTCGTCTTGTCATTCGGTCACCTTTTTGAGGAAACCCAATCCGGTAGTGCCACGTGTCCCAGCAAAGGGTTAAGT
>NW_021026533.1:191533-272113 GCF_004153795.1 Camellia sinensis
TGTGTGCAGGTCATGCCAAGCCTAGGTCATGTTAAGCCTAGGTCATGTCAAGGCTAGGTCATGCCAAGCCTAGGTCATGCCAAGCCTAGGTCATGTCAAGCCTAGGTCATGCCAAGCCTAAGTCATGCCAAGCCTAGGTCATGCCAAGCCTAAGTCATGCCAAGCCTAGGTCATGTCAAGCCTAGGTCATCTTAAGCCTAGGTCACACCTTTGAACCTTTTACACCTAGGCCATTGAGCGCCAACACCTAGGACCATCCTAGAACCACTTTGGTTGACATCCACCATCACCTAGGCATATTGGCCGAGATGTCATCATCTAGGCCGAGGTATGCATCACCTAGGCCGAGACGTGTATCATCTAGGCCGAGATGTTATCATCTAGGCGTCCTAGATCTTTGATCCTTGCACCTAGTGATCTTGTTCCTGGACTGGTATGACCTAGACCGAGGTGTGGCACATCTAAGCCGTGGTGTGGCACAGCTAGGCCAAGTGTTATCCTTCTTGGCCGAGATCAGTGAGACCTTACTTGCCGAAGCCTATGTCCTAATCCGAGATCATTGCCTTGTCAGAGTGCCCATGCCACCTTACTTGTTATACACACTTTGTCATGCTCTTGTCTTTTCATTCTGGAACCTTTTTGAGGAGATCCAATCCGGCGTTGCCACGTGTCTCAGCAGAGGGTTAAGTCAGCTAGCAGTAGAGAAAACATATCATTTGCTATATCTTTGCCCTATAAGAGAGAGAAGCTTTAGGAAGAGGAAGAGAAGTTCTTAGAGTGAGAGAGCTAGATTCCAAGCTTGATCTTTACACCTTGAACCGTTAGATCCGTGTTTTGAGGGTAGATTCTTGATCTACTTTTGTTGTTCTTTATGTTAATCTGATCACATTGCATGATCTAGCATGATTCATGAGCCATGCATAGATTTAAAGTTTGTTTTAGAAAGAGAAAGTGATGTTCATGTGTTCTTGAAGAAAAATCATGTTTTGATCCGAAAGTTTGTATCAAGATCCATGTTTTCGTGTTTGTTTTCATGAAATCTCCAAGTATGGGTGCCCAGGTCCATGTTTTTGAACTCATATCATGAAATCTCAGATTTTGGAATAAAAGTTATGAATCTAGCATTCATGTTCTTCAATGGAGGAAACCCAGGTTTCCAGACTTCACCTTTCCCTAGGTGTGGCCACTGAGACCACTCTTGCCTAGATCTTACACCTAGGCCAAGGATCGTATCTCACCTTAGCCTACCTTACATGATCACTTGCACCATTAGTCTATCTTGCATGCACACCTAGGCTAACCACTGCACACCTAGGCCGACCATGGTACACCCTTGCCGACACCTTGTAACACCTCGGCAGGCAGCTGCACACCGAAGCCTAGGTAACCACACCTCGGCGAAGAGGTGTGGGACCTCGGCCAAGACCTCCTGAGTTCACCCAGCTAGGTCATTTTAGCCTAGATCATCTTTGTGCATCCATTCCAAGACCTGGTTGGTACCCAGCATGTTTCCCCTAGAAGAAAAACAGTGTTTTAACTCCCAGCACATGTTTTACTTTGTCTTGACTTGGTTTTGTAAAGAAATGCCGGGATCATTTGCACTCATGTAAAGCTTATTTTGAGAATGCATTTCATATCCATCTTGGAGCATCTCTTCTTGTCTTCTTGAAGTGCATTCAATGGGAATTATTATGTACTTACAGGTCTTGGATTCTTGCTTTAATCCCTATCCCCGAAGAGCTAAGTGTGTGGTATTTTTAATAAAGCTATGTTATAATGTTTTGATAAGAGCTTTGCTTTGCTTTGTTTTGGAAAAGTATTTGATCAAGGATGAATGACTATCCCTAGTTTTTGTATCAAGTATTATGTTTTTTTGGATGACATTCTTGGAACGTCCTTTCGTGCTAGGGGACGTTAAGCCTATGTAGCACCTTTGTTGAGATATCTCTTTTGCCACCGACGGTCTTGTATGGGTGGGTTTGTCTAATCGATCTCAGGTCGGCCACCGACAGTTGTGAACGGGTGCACTTTGATTCCGAGACGATTAATCCCTTGTTCTGCCACCGACGGTTTACAGGGTGGGTTGTTTAACCGATTCCGGGTCGGCCACCGACATTCGTGAACGGGTGTGCTTCGATTTCGGGATGGTTATTCCATTGTTTTGTCCGGAATGTCATCCTTTGGTATTATTTAGATGTTATTAACATCCAAGAAGCTTTGAAAGACTCCTATTGATGAACTTGATTCATCCCATGTTTTGTACAAGTTATTATATGTATTGTTTTGATAAAAAATCTCGGATATCATTCATTCAAACCTTTATTACTAATATCATTCACTGAGTATCTAAGCTCACCCTCCCCTTTATGTATATGTAGGTGACGAGCAAGAAGGCGGTGATGCCTAAGATGTTATTTGCAAGATGTTTTGATTCATGTTTTGTATCATCTTGAAGATTATGCTTCTTAGTTTGTAATTCATTTCTTTTGTATATTTCGGCTTGAGAAGCCTTTTGATCAAGATGTAATATGTACTCCATTTTATTTTGTATTCAAGTTGTAAAACCATGTTAAGATGTATGTCATTTTATTTGATCTATGCATAGCTCTTGTGGACTACTTAGATTTAAATTTATTGCTTCCGCACATGTAAGCCCCATATGTATACTCTGATTGTGTGTGAATCTTTGTTAGTTGGCCTTTGGTAATCTTAGATTACTGGCCATCACGACACCATTCTACTAGGGGCGGAATGGGGTCGTGATAGTAATATTCTAAATGTAATCAGAGCAGGTCGCTTAATCGTTGTTTTTCAAAGCTATAAGAGCGAGACCTTGTTTGATTTGTGATAATGGATACAATTCGCGAGGGGAATTCTACGGTTCAACTATCCTTACTTGATAGATCCAATTATTCTTTTTGGAATGCTTGGATGAGAGTATTGTTAAAAACTATTGATGAAAAACTTTGGCAATCTGTCATGTCTAGGTGGACTAAACCTACGATTGCCATTGATCGAGTAACATTCCCCAAACCAATTAACAAATGAGATACAATCGATTACGAAGATAGTAGCTGGAATAGTAAAGCTATCAATTCTTTGTTTTGCACTGTCACACCTGAAGAGTTTAGTCGTATTTGTAATTGTGAAGTTGCGAAAGAGGCATGGGACTCAAAACTTCAAAGGCTTACTTCTAGTTTTGAAAACCTTTCCATGAACAATAATGAGACATTTGATGAATTTTATGTGAAGTTGAGTGACATTGTGAATTCCAGCTTCAATTTAGGTGAAAAAAATGCCAAAATCTAAGATTGTTGGAAAATTTTGAGATCTTTGCCTAATTGGTTCCAACCAAAAGTTACGACTATTAAGGAGACACAAGATGTTGATAACCTCAAGCTGGATCCTTTGGTTGGACATCTCCAAACCTATGAGACTTATTTGAATTTGAAAAAGAAAGAAAATGATGTTTTGTCTTTTAATAATACTCATAGTGTTGGAAAAGTTTCTGATGAGGATTGTGAGTTTCATTCCGAGATGATGGATGCCTTTATAAAACGTTTTAAAAAATCTTTTCTGAAAAAGAAGCCTAATCATATGGAATCAACTCATAAATCCAAAGGCAAAGATAAGTTCAAAATTGCTTTTACAACCAAGAAAAAAAAGGGGAAAATACATGAGAATCCTCAAAGAGTTGATATGAATGTCAAGGTTTTGGACATTTTTCTCAAGAATGCCCTAACTGGTTGAGGAAGAAGGCTGAGGAATAAAAATATGATTAGTATCCACATTTTTATAAAATATATAAGGTTTATTACACTTTCTACCCCTAAGCTATCATCAGATTATCGATTTAGTTCCTGAACTATCAATTGAGTGTACCAAGTTCCTAAAGTACGTAAATCAAAGTTAATTTAGTTCTTAAACTATCAATTGAATTTATTAAGTTCCTAAAATATTTAATTCTATCCTATTTAGTTCTTGAAGGAATTACACACACACACACACACACACACACACACACACACACACATATATATATATATGTAAGTATATAAGTATTATAAATTAGTAAAAGACTCTAAGTTAAAGTTTTATTAAAAAAAAAAAAAAAACCTAAATTTTTATTCTTTCTTTGAAAAGTAGGCGTTGATTCTTTTGATGAATTTTCTTTAGGGGAAACAACCAATAGGTCCCAATAGTTGGACTTAATTTCCATCATTCCTATTGAAAACAAGGTCTAGTAAAATTGTTGCTAAAAATAATTTTTGTGAGGATTTTTTTACCTATGTCGCTAAAAATTAATAATTAGTGACTTTTTTTTATCCTTATTTTTATAAATTGTTACTAACACTTACAGTTAGTAACATTTTTCTGTGATAAAATTTTCAAACTGTGACTTTTTTTTCCTGACGATTTGTTTAACTGTCACTAAAACTTATAATTAATGACATTTGTTTAGAAAAAATTTTCAAACTGTCGTTGAAAATTAATAATTAATGACATTTTTTAATAGTGTTTGATGGAAAATTCCATTAATTATCATAGGACATATTAGACAATAAGTTCATCTATTAAGACTTACATGTAAGTCCTTCTCATTTTTTTATCTATAATATTTTTTTTACTTATCTTCTACAATGATTTTCTGCTTGCCTTTATTTAGTATTATATACCAGAATTTGTTTATAATTTCTAATTGATTGTCTTTAAACTTTTTTGCTAAGTTCTTTTTATAACTTAATTAATGTATTATTTTATTTCATTATTATTTATAGCGAAGTGTTATTATTTAAATTATCTAATTTTACTTCTTCAGTATATCTAATACTCATATAATTTTCTTTGGCAAATTGAGAAATCAAATTCTAATACTAATTTAAATGCATAGCGAAATAAAAAACTTTTTAAAAACAAAACAAAAAATTAAGATTTTTTAAGAATAAAATATTAATTAGGTAGGATCTTTTACTAATTTATAATACTTATGGACTTATATTTTATATTTGTAATCCTTTCAGAGACTAAATTTGTTTGAATTAGATATTTTTGGGACTTAATAGATTTAATCGATAGTTTAGGGACTAAATAAATTGAATTCATATACTTTAGGGACTTACTAGTCTCAATCGATAGTTTAGGGAATATGTAAACAATTTATTTACTTATTTATTTTTTATCAGCAAAAAGAACATTTATTGAGAAAAGTAAAACATACATTTCATATGAGATTACATCAATAAAGAAGTAGAGCAAAACACCACAATACCCACTAAGTTGGCACCAAGAAAAATATCCATACATTTCATACAATAGCTTATGATTAGAAAGTGTAATAAACTCAAAAATAAAATTGCTAACCATATTTTATTAGGCACTCGGTCTATAAATCCAAATTTGAATTTTGTTTGGTGAAAAGTCCGCACTCTAAAATACTTTTGTCTATAAGGACATTCTTGAAAATGACTAAAATGCCCCTGTGTATAAATATTTTGTAACCACGGTTATGGATCCAAACCCCTCTCATCTCTCTCTCTCTCTCTCTCTCTCTACTCCTCTTATTTTTTCCTTTACCTTTACCGTCGCCGTTGTTGCCGATTGACCATCTCCAACTTCGTACCACTGACTGATCGCCACTTTCTCTCTTTTGGTGACCATTGCCACCGTTGGAGCCACCGTGGAAAAAGCCAGATGAGGCACTAGAGGAGGATCTCTCTGACGACAAACTTTCGAAAGGGCTTCGGATGGAAGATCTCAACAAATCCAAGATCTGAGATTCCTGATACAGGATCTTGTAGACATTCGCGTCCTCACCAACTCCAACACCAAGATATGGCCATGGGAAAGGTATGACGTTGGAGTACACTCCCACTTTCATCGTCGCTGCTGTTTACACCGTCATTGTCGACATTTCTCTCATTGTTAAACACCGCATTAACTTCACCAGAAAAACACTGTGTGTGTGTGTGTGTGTGTGTGTGTGTGACTCGATTTTTCAATTTAGAAATCTAATTGAATAAGACATTAACCAAAAGTACCTCTATGAACCTTTACAGAAAGTAAATGAAGGTATCAATTTGTTGGATCTAATTGAGGATCTACTTCTTCTTCTGGTATACATCTCCAACTTTTCATCTCTCTCTCTGTCTCTCACCATATGTTTTTGTTAAATATGTATATATATATGACTGAGGTGATCAAGCTGTTAATATGCAGGTCTCGCTATGGCTTCAAAGCGGATCTGGATTGTTGGGATTATTTGGACTATTGGATCTGTTACATGACCTTAGACAATTGTTTGGATTGCTAGATCTGGATTGTTTGGATTATTTATTTTTATCAAACTTGAGACCATTGTTTGGTTATATATGTTTTGTTGAAAATAGTGTTGAAAATATCTAAGGAAAAGTGGAGAAAGTGTGATGTATTGGGCCTTTTTAAAATATCTTGAGTATATTAATTCAAAATTTCTACTCCTTATTGCTTTCGAAACTCATGAACCATGTGTTGTCACCTATTCTTCTCTTTATGATTATTCATTCCTGTCCTAAAGTGTTTTCTGAGTTGTTGACTTGGGTCTTTGGTTGTTGGATCGAATCCAAGAATGGTGGGAATGCTCTAAGGTTGATTTTAGCCTCACTTGAAAGTTGAATATGCTCGAGCAGTCCTTTTTTCGCTCAAGTGGTAAACCCATCCATCCAGTTCTTCGTTCTGAAGTCTAAAACACTAGGAGTGTGATTTCACCGCTTGAGTGGCAAACTCAAGCAAAGGTTTTATTGCTTGAGCGGTCTATCTGTAGAGGAGAGAGATTTTGTGAGTTTAAATTCACCACTCAAGCGCATGATCCATCGCTTGAGTAGTCTATCTGGAGTTAGCTTCGTGAAAGGTGTCCAATCACTTAAAAAGCTAAGGCAATAACCTTTTCCTTCACTTCTCATTCTCCTCTCTCTCTGCACTTCACTCTACTCTTTTGTCTCTCATCTCTCTCTAGAAAACACCCACCAACCCTATTAAATTTTTTATCTCTTCAAATCCATTGGAGATTTGACCCTTGTTTCTTCATCAATTTTGGAGAGCTCATCAGGGGATACAACATTGATTTTAGGGCTTTTAAGGCTGCAACGTGGAGATCGGATTTTGACACCGTTGATTTTAGGGCTTTTCTCATCATTTCTCTCTAAGCTTGAGGTAGGGAGTTTCTTTAAGTGTTATATATATGATTTTGGCATGTCTTCTCCTATTTCTTTGATGAAATCATTGGCTTACGAGTTGGGTTGAGTTGTGGATTTTGAATGTGCTTAAAAAGTTGTATTTTCTCATCATTTTCATGAAATTATTTGATTTATGAAATGTGTGACTCTTGAAAGTCCACTGATAATAATACTTTTTTTTTAATAAGAGAAATTCATTTGGGAGGAAACCCTAGATTTTGGAAATTTGGGGAAAAAAAAGAAGTTGATTTTGAGGAAAACTCATGAGATCAGGAGATTTTGTTGATAAAGATGAGGAAAATCATGTGTTTGATATATTATTGAATCATCTATGAAATTGATGAGTTGTTGTTGAGAAATTTTCCATGGGTGTATGTTGGGAATACTTGGATCATGGAAATTGGTCAATTATATAAATTGTGAATATGGAAATGTGTCATATGTCACATGTATGTGGATATTGATTATTATTTGAAATATTGAGTAATGTTGAAGGTTGTATTTCACATTGAGGAAAAATATTGAAAATTGTGGAAAAATGTATAATGGGATTATATATATTTGCATTTGCATTTTATTCACTTACATAGCTTTTGAATATCGAAAATTGAGTTATAGTTTTGAGAAAATAATTGATGATCTTGAAATGTTTTGAGATAAATAAGTTTGGTAAGTTGAGATAAGGGGTGTAGTTTCATATTGTTTAAGTTGGCCTGAGTGTCCAAGATGACAGATCAAAGACACACATAGAGCAAATACCACGTGCCTTCCGGTTAGGAGCCGTTATAGTGGCGATTGGTAGTGCTTGATATGCCTATTTGCAGACACCAGCTTAGAGATTACCTAAGTCGTAATTACCGCTCCGTATGTGCATTTTGAATTCACTGAGATAATGTATTTTTTAAAAGAGCATTGCATGTGTTTCAAAAGGAATAAAGTTATGATTTTTGAAGCATGACATTGTATAGCATTCATGTTATAAGACTGCCTAAAAGATATAGACTTTGTTAATATTTTCCTACTGGGTTTTGTTCTCACCCCTAATGGATTTGTGCGGGAAAGGATGTGGTGATCCCGCCTAGCTAAAGTCACAGGGAAGTGTTTTAAAAGCACGATTCTCTTTTCTTTTATTGTTTATTTTGACAAGCCAAAGGCTTTACATGTATGGATTTCGATAAGCATTTTTGTGTAATAGGGCATAAGGCTTGGAACTTGTAGTCCATGGGGTATTCTTTTGTGTTGTTTTTTTTACATTATCCGTCTTACATGCTATGCATTGCATGTAGGCATCTTTTGTATATCTCTCATATATCAAGAAATGCAAGCACAGAGATTGAATTGCTTAATGTTGACAAGAGTTCATAATTATCCGTTGATATGGAACAAAGTCAAAGCTGCTTAGATCTGTGTTATTAACAGATAAGACCTCACAGATCTATTGAAAATGATCTCTACCGTTTGTTCTTTGTATAGATGGAGGATTTTGGGATTATATGTATCAATTTAAAAAGATAGATTTAAACAGATAAGGAAAAAATTGAAAAAATAATAAAATTTAGACAAATATTTCAACAGATAAGGGAACAAATTGAACATATAATTAAATTTGGACAAATCTTTCAACATATAAGGGGAAAAAATTCAAATAAAAAAAAAAAAGTTTTGGTGGTAGAGAATTCCAACAGATAGAAAAACAAGTTTGCAAATTTGAAACAAATAGGAAAAGTGGACTTTCAAATGGGAAAATTAGTCTAACATCCCTATTTAACTTTTACTAGTGGGAGAGGTCCATAATATATTTTTTGTAGTTTAAGGTCCTCTGGTCCATCACCCATAATTATAGGCATCAAATTTCTGCTAAACTCACTCTATTTCTCTCTCTTCATCATTATCTTCTCTCTTTCTCTATATAGCAAAGCAAGATCAAAGCAACAATGGCTCTATGGATGGACAAAGGTTCAGAACCTTTGATCGAAAGTGAGATAGTCGACCTTCTGTGATTTCATTGTTCGCTGTTCTAATGAAGTTGATTTTGAGTTGTTCTTTGTTTGTTGATTTTGATTTGATTTATGTAAGAATTTCGATTTTGCATTAGGTTTTCTATTCAGATTTGTGGTTTGCATTAGGTTTTTTATTTTGATTTGTGATTTGGATATCGCGTTTTTGTAATTTTGTAGAGATTTTTATTTTTGAAACATTTTTCGAGTTGATTTCTAGTTCATTTCGAGTTGATTTCTTATCGTAGAATTGATTTTGAGTTGAATTCGAATAGACGTGTTCATTGTTCATTGATTTCGAGTTGATTTGGCTAGAAAAAATCATAAGGGGGAGTATGTGATTTGGCTAGAGAAAATCAACAAATTTCTGTGGCGATCACACAAAGATATTTAGCCTAATCTTTTAAAATGTTCACTGTAAAGGTAAAGAAATCCTATGACAGAGAAGATTAACATGTCAGAGAAAATTATATATATCGATTTCAAGTTGATATGCAGCAGTGGTGTTCGTTGTTTATTGATTTTGGGTTGATTTGGCTAGAGAAAATTATAAGTGAGAGTGTGTGTTTTGGCCAGAGAAAATCAACATGACAAGGGGAAGAAAATCAAATTTCTTTGGTCATGATACTAAAATTTATCCCAATCTTTCAAAATGTTCACTGTAAAGGCAGAGAAATCCCATGGCAAAGAAAATCAACATACCAAAGAAAATTACACACACACAACTAGTTTTAAGAAGAAACTCAAAGGGGGGAGTAGTAAGTAAATTCCGAAGAAAATTAATTGGCACACAAGGGAAATTCCAGAGAAATTTCATATCTCAAAGAGATATTTTAATGTTAGAGAAATTGTAGAGAAAATCAACATCTAAGAAGTTTCATTTTCATAAATTTCTCTAGCTATCACACACAAATCTAGGAGTCCAATTTGGCTAGAGAAATTTCAAATGCTAGAAAAAATTTCGTTCACACACACATACAATTGCCAAAGTTATGTCATATATATATATATATATACTAGCGTATGCCCGTGCCTGAAGGCACGGTGTAAATAATGTTAGTATTAGAATATAATTGTAATCCCAATAGTATTTAAATTTATTTTTTAATTTGATAAAATCACAAATTTATTATAAAATTTTGGTGTTCTCACAAAACTCCTCACGAAAACTAGCTTTTGCTTATATAATATATAGCTTGGTAGATAGATGTGCCTGGCATACATACAATTTCCACGGGCATACATATAATAGTGTTTTTGCTTATATAATTATATAGAAATTGTATGCATGCCCATAATATTCTAGTATATTACGGGCATACATACATAGTATGGAAATATGTATAAAATATATTGAACAAAAAGGAGAAAAAAAAAATAGAGAGAAAAATAAAAATGGGAGAAAATAAAAAAAGAAAAAGAAAAAAGAGAGGAAAGTGGGATCATGGGATCATGGAAGGATGGGTGAGAAAATGAAAAAGTAAGAGAGAGAGAAACGGGAAAGTATAAAATGTATATGTAGGATATTTTTCGAGAAAATATATCTCAGCCATTGTTTTATAATTTGAACAGATCTGAGCCATCCAAATGTCCTAATAGGACAAAAACATGTTGAAGATTCAAAAACTGTGCTGCTATATTAAAATATTAGCGTATGCCCGTATCTGAAGGCACAGTGTAAATAATGTTGAATAGCTATCATTGGTGCAATTTCCCCTTTACTGAATTACTAAAATTCTGTGGCACTACCTTGGTTTACAACAATTAATTTCTTCATTAATCCATCATGCAGATTTACAAATAATGGGTCAAAAATAGTGCATGTATTAAGCACTCAGTACAATACGGCAAACTTATTGGAAAAGAGATGCAAATCTAATATAAATTATATAATAAACAATGGGTCTGAAACAGTGTCTGCAGAGAGCACTTAGCAAAAGAAACCAAAAATGTTTTTTGAGTTTCAAAATTATATAATGGAAAATACTGTAAGATAAAAGTCAAACCAGTCATGCACTTCAATGCAATAATCAAACAACATAAGATATAATCATCAAGCCTAATTCATACTGTTTCTTCCAGTCTATCAACTGGGGGTTGGATTATATATATAAAGCTTAAACAATCAAATGGGAGGTCAGACATAACAACCCGTGTTCACCTTTCCTTTCTTAAATATTAGGAAGAAACTTCAATTGGTTGGAACCCATGTGTACCAACAGGAGAAGATGTAAAAACTTACGTGATTCAGTACATGTGGAAAAAGGGCATAATCAGCAAATGCAATTAAGTTCCCTATAAGTTTTCATAATCAACAATGGAAAAAGGGGAAGCAAACTTGAGAAGCAAGAGGAACAGCATCCCTATGGAGATAAATTGTGAAATGGCTGGTGAGATTGAAGCTACCAGTCAACCATCTTCTAGGAGGTACAAAGAGTTGCGATCCACCGTCCGATTCAAACTGGCTTAGATGAGCTATTGTTGCCTTGAATGCCTCTGTATTCAAGGTGCTTCCATCACCAACTCCTCCAAAATCTGTTAAGCTCGCACTATGAGCTCTGTAGCTCATAATAGAGTACTCAAAGTAGTCCAAAACACGCGCTTTTCGGGCATCACATTGCTCAAATTCAATAGAAAAACAACCAGAAGTACTGAAACCACATCAAATATTTGTAACGTTAAAGAAAGAAAAAAAATTAACTGATATTTCATTTATATTTCACTCACGTTTTATTTTTACTACCCAAATTCATGCAAAAAGGACTAATATTCAGAAATTTTAAAGAGTTTTTTTAAGCAAGATTTGGACTTTTGGCAATGGGATTGGTTGGGCTGCTAAAACATGCATATAAAATAAAAGTTAACATTGTTATTGTCTAGGAATTGAAGATTTAAGTTTTTGTTGTGTTCTTTGGAAAGTTTAGAGGAGTTTGAGTTATTTATGTGGATTTTTTTTGGAGAGAAAATTAATTATGATTATGAATGCAATGTTTTGAAGGATAGAACAAATGGGGAGGTCTTGAGTGGAGCAGGAAAGGCTTGTGGAAAGAAACAAAGTAATTAAGATTGAGAAAACCCATGTAGAAAATTCAATGCTTGTAAAACTTTGGAGAGAGAGAGAGAGAGAGAGAGAGAGAGAGTTTACTGGAGGTTTTCTGGGACTTGTTGATAGCTTCATGATTGGTAACCCTACTGGTCTTGGCTTGTTGCAGATGCCAATCTTACTTGTGTATATATATAGATGCAGGACTTGTGTGCACACTACAAACAGGACTTTGCTTCCCTCCCATTCTTTTTACTGTTGCTTGGCTGCCAAGAATTGTAGATGAAAAGAAAGAAAATTACTGTGTCAAGCACTACCCAAGTAGTGATCAATCTTTGAAAAAAAAAGTAATACCCAAGTAGTGCTTGTGAGAAATTTCAAAGATTTTCCCTAAACCCAAACATATGCAAGTGAATTTAAAAAGAAAAGAAAAGAAGTAGATGAATAGAGAAGGAGAAAATTAGAGTGTCTGTCAAGAACCTAAGTACAGTGTTTTTGAGAAATTCCAAATATTTTCCTTGAACCCAAACACATGCAGGTGTTCTGAGGAAAAAGATTAAAGATTTGTGTGATAAGATATCTTCACTTCTATAAGATTTTATTTTATTTTATTTTATGTTGGGTGGGAAGTTGAGAGAAACCATCATATCTAGTTGAATAAACAAAGACTAAGAGAAACCGAAAGAAATACAGTACCCCATGGCAGTTAGGCCAATAAGTCTATAGATACTCATCCATTTCCTAATACTTTAATAATAATGTAGCTCAAAGAGTTCCTAGAGTTTAATCAATTGAGTTTAATCATTGGGAGTTTAATCAATGGTAGAATATGACATACTTGCACCAAATAGCATTTTCAATTGCAGCAAGCCACCAATTGTGAACTAATAGGTTAGAGTTTAATCAGTGGGAGTTTAATCAATGGAAAAATGTGACATACTTGTACCAAATAGCATTTTCAGCATCATAAAATATCGAGATTAAAGAAAATGGCACTACCATCAAAGATAATTTTTAGCATCACAACTGTTAAAACATAATTTTCAATATCATAACAGTTAAGACATAATCATAATTTTGAGTGTCATAACAGTTAAGACAGAACCACTTAAAAATTTGAAGTGTGATTTAAACCCAAGAACGAACAAAATCTCACAAACCATAAGAAGTAAATTTGTATTTAGATAAACCAACTGTCAAAAACCCAAAAATTCCACATTCACATGTCCCTATGTATGCCCATCCAATTCAACTGACTGTCAACTATAACTTTCCAGAAATACAACATTCGATTCAACAAATACAACTTTCCAGAATTTTTTTTGAAGAATGCCCCATGAAATTCTAAACAAATCCCAAGAAATTCAACAAATTCTAAACTACAGGAAGAAGAAAAATTCCTAAATGAAGACATGAAACTCAAATGAATCCAAATTGAGAAAATCTATTAACCGATAGAAAAGTTGTTTATAGAAACAAAGCTATTCCAGAAAGGAGCACCAAAAACAAATAGAGAAAGGGAGAAATCAAGTTACCTGGTGGTCATGTTAATTGAACAGTGGTGGGAAGGTACAACGATGATGTGGTTGTGGCTGGAACACATAGCTAGGCTTTACACAGGGAAGTAATAAACTGAATCACACAGTAATGAACTGAAGCACCTTTGGCCTATGAATTAAAATCAATCAAAAAAAATTCTTTTCAAAGAGTAGGGAGTGAACACATGAATCTCAAATGAATCCAAATTGAGAAAATCTATTAACTAATAGAAAAAGTTGTTTATAGAAATAGAGCTATTCCAGAAAGAAGTGCCAAAAACAAATAGAGAAAGGGAGAAATCAAGTTACCTGGTGGTCGTGTTGATTGAACGGTGGTGGGCAAGTACAACGATGATGTGGTTATGGTTGGAACACATAGCTTGGCTGTAGAAATCTTATAATAACCTGTAGCACACAGGGAAGTAATAAATTGAAGCACACAGTAATAAACTGAAGCACCTTTTGATCATACAGGGAAGTATAGAGAAACCAATTGAAAAACTAATAGGGTTTAATGAATAAATGACCCCAATAAACCCAGATGTCATATCACTTTGTGTACAATAAACCCATTTGGGGGAAGTTTTGAATTAAGGTTCACAATTAAAACTGTTAAACTGTTAATCACTGTACACAACAGTAAACTTTATAGTGATTAGAGTATTGGCAACAAATTGAACTCAGTGTACAAAGCAATAAACTGTATAGTGATTAAAGTATTGACAACAAATTGAACTCAGAGTACAAAAGAATAAAATGTGTAGTGATTAGAGCATTGACAACAAATTGAACTCAGTGTACAAAACAATAAAATGTATAGTGATTAAAGTATTGACAACAAATTGAACTTAGTGGTAGATGATCTTCACCACAACCATACTACACTGCAAGTAGACGTTGCAATCATATAGACAAACCAGTTCAAGAACAGGAAAAGAAGATTGAGAGAGAATGGCAGCTCAAATTCAATTGCCTCATATCTGTGTGTACAATAAATCCATTTTAAACCCAGATGGTAAGAATGTCATAAAAAATTAAACCTTGAAGCCTCAGGATTCTCAATGACCCACAAAGAACTAAAGCCTCAGGTTTGGTGTTGAATGATTGAAGCCATTATAAAAATGACAGTAAGGGAAATTCAAAAACAAAAAAAGAGGAAGATGAAATACATAACAACAATTATACACAATTTCTGAATGCTAGGGAAACAGACAATTAAAGTATTGCATTAGAGAGAGAGAGAGAGGGAGAGAGAGAAAGAGACCAACCTCACCTAGGAAGGTGAGAGAACAATTAGAAAATTGAACAATCGTGGAGCAATTGAAGAATTGCCTCGCCTCTAAATCTCTCGAACAATTTTATTCCTTCCCAACAGCAGCAGCACCACAATTGCTAGGGAAATAGAACAGAGAGAGAAGGAGAGAAGTAGAAACAATTCTCAACCAAAAAACCATTTCAAGAACAGTAAATAAACGCAGATCTATATAATAAAGCAAGAAATAAAACCCCAAATTCAATTGACTCAATACTTGACATAGATTGAAAACCCCAAATTCAATAACCCATTTTAAACCCAGATAAACAACCAAACCTTGAAGTCTCACGTTTGGTCAAAAACATAACAACAATTGCTTAATGCTAAGGAAACAGACAATTGAACAAGTGTGTGTGAGAGAGAGAGAGAGACCGACCTCGCCTGGGAAGGTGAGAGAACAATCGGAAAATTGAACAACTCTTTCCGAATAGCAGCAGCAACACAATTGCTTAATGCTAGGGAAACAGACACAGCCATCAGAGGAGAGGTAGGCGTGTAGAGAGAACGTGTAGAGAGGGAGTTGAAGAAAACGTGATGGGCAGCCGTAGGAGAGAGAGAGAGAGCGAGAGAGAAAGAGAGAGAGAGATGAGCACTAGGGCAAGAATGAAAACATCATCTGGACCATCAAATGAAACAGTTCTGTTTTTGGGAATCATCTCAGCTGTTAATACCAAATGTATCTCTGATACACTTTATATATTTTTAAAAACAGTCTTGTCTTATTATATAGATGTTGAAGATTAATATAAGGACTAAATTTATGAATTCTACCTGGTATTCAATATATTTGAAAATAATAATTAATTGTTCACATTCATTTAATTTGTAGACTATAAAATTAATTAATTTAATCTCCATTACACACAGTAAAATCTGGCTCCTAATTCCAGGATTGCAAACTTTTCCATATGATATGAATAAAAATAAGTGAACAAAAATGAGAAAATAAAAAAAATAAACAAATAGAGAGAAAAATAAAAATGGAAGAGAATAAAAAAAATAAAAAGAAAAGAGAGATGAATGTGAGATCATGGAATCATAGAAGGATGAGTGAGAAAAAGAAAAAGAGAGAAAAGCAGGAAAATAGAAAATGTACATGTAGGATATTTTTAAAAAAATATATCTCAGTCGCTGTTTTATAATTTGAATATATCTGAGCCGTCCAAATGTCCTAGTAGGACAAATGTGTGCAGGACAAATTCAAAAACCATCCTGTTTTATTATATAGATGTTGAAGATTAATATAAGGTCTAAATTTATGAATTCTATCAGGTATTCAATATATTTAAAAATGATAATTAATTATTCAAATTCATTTAATTTGTGGACTATAAAATTTATTAATTTAATCTCTACTACACACAATAAAATCTGGCTCCTAATTCTGGGATTGCAGATTTTTCCGTATAATATGAATAAAAATAAGTGAACAAAAATTAGAAAAAAAAAACAAATAGAAAGAAAAATAAAAATGAGAGAAAATAAAAAAATAAAAAGAAAAGAGAGACAAAGGTGGGATCATGGGATCATAGGAGGATGTGTGAGAAAAAGAAAAAGTAAGAGACAGAAGCGGGAAAATAGAAAATATACATGTAGGATATTTTTTGAAAAATATATCTCAGCCGTTATTTTACAATTTGAATAGATCTGAACCGTCCAAATGTTCTAGTAGGACAAATGTGTGTAGGACAAATTCAAAAACTATCCTGCATTATGATATAGATGTTGAAGATTAATATAATGTCTAAATTTATGAATTTATAAGGTATTCAATATATTAAAAAATAATAACTAATTTTTCAGATTCATTTAATTTGTGGATTATAAAATTCATTGATTTAATCTCTACTACACGCAGTAAAATCTAGCTCATAATTTTGGGATCGTCGACTATTTTCATATAATATGAATAAAAATAAGTGAACAAAGAGGAGAAAAAAAAAAACAAATAGAGAGAAAAAAAAATGGGAGAAAATAAAAAGAAAAGAGGGAGGAAGGTGAGATCATGGAAGGATGGGTGAGAAAAAGAAAAAAGTAAGAGAGAGAAGTAGGAAAATAAAAAATGTACATATATGATATTTTTTAGAAAATATATCTCAGCCGTTGTTTTATAATTTGAATAGGTCTAAGTCGTCCAAATGTCCTATTAGAACAAATGTGTGTTGGACAAATTTAAAAACCATCCCACTTTATTATATAAATGTAGAATATTAATATAAGGTCTAAATTTATGAATTCTATCAAGTATTTAGTATATTTGAAAATAATAATTAATTGTTCAAATTTATTTAATTTGCAGACTATAAAATTCATTAATTTAATCTCCAATATACACAGTAAAATCTGGCTCCTAATTTTAGGATTGTAGACTTTTCCATATAATATGAATAAAAATAAGTGAACAAAAAAGAGAAAATAAAAAAAAAACAAATAGAGGAAAAATAAAAATGGGAGAAAATAGAAAAATAAAAAGAAAAGAGTGATGAAGGTGGGATCATGGGATCATAGAAGGACGGGTGAGAAAAATAAAAAGTAAGAGAGAGAAGCGGGAAAATATAAAATATACATATAGGATATTTTTTGAAAAATATATCACAACCGTTGTTTTATAATTTAAATAGATCTGAGCTGTCCGAATGTCCTAATAGGACAAATTCAAAAATCATCCTACTTTATTATATATATATATATTTGTTTATATGAGTTTGTTATTATATTCAATTTGACTACTCGAATGGATAAACTCAGATTCAAGCATAAATCTGAGTAAAAACATTTTCAATTCTCAATATCTTTTTGTGTATATATTTGTTGAAGGTTGCCTTGAATTTCTTTGTAAAAAGACACAATTTTCTCTGATCTGGTTAAAACACAGAGAAAATTGGTCGAATACACTGAGAAAATTGCGAGTAAATCACAGAGAAATTTGTGATCAAATCAGAGAAAATTCAAAACACAGAAAATCAAAGAAATTGAGCAAACCAGAGAAATTTCAAAACACAAAAAAAGTCTTTCACAGATTTTTTACTTTTTAGGTATATTTATGTTAGGTATGTCTAAAAAGTAAAAAACAAAAATTGCTTAAAATATTAAAAAAATTCAATAAAAACAAAAAAATATGAAAAATAAGAAAATAGAATTTTCTAAAAAGAGTTTTTGGAAAACTCTAACCAAGCATTCTGATTTTCAAATATGAATTTAATATATATATAAAAAATAATAACTAAGAAAAAAAAATTTAATAGATAAGAAAATATTTGAGCAGATAGTTACAAAATTAAATCGATAAAAATATTTGAATATATAGTTAAAAAAAATTAAACAGATAGATAAGGGGCAAAATTGGGAAAAGAAATATCCTCAAAAATAATTAAATGACTTCTCACCAATTTATTTCACAAAAGATGAACATCTCACAAATAAAAAAATATTCACTAAACTTAATGTCTTAAATAATTATTAAATTAAAATTTTCAATAATTTTCTCTGTTTTATTTAGAATAAAGTTTGTCAATATGTCATTTGTTTAATTTTAAGTATATTAAAAAATGTATAGAATCAATGGAACCCACAACAACTACCATTACTGCCGTGCATTCAGGGCATTGTAGCACATCGCAATTATTGGCATGTTTCAATTATTGCCAATGTACTAACAATGCACAGAGTTTCTAACAACTGGCTCAGTCAACAGGCGGTACTCAACTTGGCATGGCAGACATGGATTCACTGTTCTTGTTGGGTGAAAACCCATGTAGTTTAATACCCAAAAAATAAATTGGCCTAAAACATCAAAAAATAAAATATTAATTTTTATTAACTATCCGTTATTAACATAATTGAGTATAAAAATATTATCATACAACTGAAGATATTCTTTTACATGCCTTAAGGTACACTAAAATTCGACATTTGAAAGTGTTGTTCCAAACACCTTTTTATAATATAAAAACATAACTTGAATAAAAAAAAATATGATCATACAACTCAAAATATTCTTTTATCTACATTAAGGTACCAAAAATAGTAATTATTATCGTATGTGTCTATTTACTAAAATTAGACATTTGAAAATGTTGATATCTAAACATTAGATATTTTTTGCAAAAGTTAAATATGACGACAATTTTGATGTCAATATTAAATAAATTTATTAAATAAAAAAGTTCAAAACTAAAAATATTTTATGTATTAAATATATCGATTACGCATTAAAAATCTAATAATCATCCATGATAACCATCAAAAAGAGTCCTGCTGGAGACCCCCAGCAAGAGAGGACCCCCAGCACCCCCACCTCCACGTGGGGGGCTGCCAATGGAGGAAAACAAGAAAAAAAAAAAAACAGTTTTTTTAACCAATGGGAAGAGACCCCAGCACCCCACTTGGGGGTCTCATACATTTTCCTATCAAAAAATATCTGTTAGCAACAAATACAACAATCTATTACATGATAACTATTCAAAAATATCAATAAAAACAATCACTCATTACATGATCATCATCTAAACTCTTACTAAAAAATAATGTGGTAAAAAAATAAAAAATAAATAAAAAAGTAAAATTTTTATCAATTTTATATAATTTTATATTTGGCAGGTAGAAGCAATTTTTAAAAATTCAAAAAAAAAAATTTTGTCATTTATTTTCGTCAGACTAGTTTATATTTTATCAAAATTGATGATTTTGTCCTTGAAATGGAGTAATGATATCTTCAATTATCTTTATTTGAAACACGATTTAAAATTGAGAAAAAAAAATCATAATTGAAAGATTAGAGATCAAAGTGATACAAGTCCCAAAATATAAGGACCGTTATAATATAAAAACATTTATGATATGCACAGATTTATCAATAAATGTGATCAAGTTTAAAAACTATGTTCCATACTATTATTCAGTGTGTTTGGTTTGAGTTTTTTAGATTAAGTTTTTTGAAAATTGAGTTTTTTAGTTTTCGTGTTTTTTTGTTTTTAGTGAATATTTTTAAAATTTTAAACATTTTTTTTTTTTACTTTTTTAGATGCACCTTACTTAGATGTATCTGCCAATGGAGGAAAACAAGAAAAAAAAAAAAACAGTTTTTTTAACCAATGGGAAGAGACCCCAGCACCCCACTTGGGGGTCTCATACATTTTCCTATCAAAAAATATCTGTTAGCAACAAATACAACAATCTATTACATGATAATTATTCAAAAATATCAATAAAAACAATCACTCATTACATGATCATCATCTAAAGTCATACTAAAAAATAATTTGGTAAAAAAATAAAAAATAAATAAATAAGTAAAATTTTTATCAATTTTATATAATTTTATATTTGGTAGGTAGAAGCAATTTTTAAAAATTCAAAAAAAATTGATATTTATTTTCGTCAGACTAGTTTATATTTTATCAAAATTGATGATTTTGTCCTTGAAATGGAGTAATGATATCTTTAATTATCCTTCTTTGAAACACGATTTAAAATTGAGAAAAAAAAAATCATAATTGAAAGATTAGAGATCAAAGTGATACAAGTCTCAAAATATAGGGACCATTATAATATAAAAACATTTATGATATGCACAGATTTATCAATAAATGTGATCAAGTTTAAAAACTATGTTCCATACTACTATTTAGTTTTGTAATTGAAATTGTACCTTTTTATGAGTAGTTGAAACATATAAAACAAGAATTGGAGATGCTGTTGCGTGAGCTACGCATCAACAATTATTGTGTAGTGAAATGAGCCAATTTTGGGATCTATTTTAATAATCCGAACTGTTCATATTTTGGAATACATCAAGTAGAACATTCCTGTAAAATATCAAGTTAATCGGATATCGTTTACCTATTCATCCACTCACATTTATATTCATTTTAATACTTTAAATCACAATTATTTTTGTAGATACAAATGTGAGTGGATGAATGGGTAAACGATATCTGATTAACTTATTTTTTTTTAGGCATGTTTTACTTGATATATTCTAAAATATGAACGGTTCAAATTATCGAAATGGATCCTGAAATGGGCTCATTTTGCTGTACAGTAGTTGCAACTGCGCAGCGTCGCGCAACAGCATCCCCTCTTGCTGTAAAAATAAACATAAGACAAATCACTCTACAAATAATGAGACAACTCATTTCAACAATATCAAATTTCATGCAATCATTTTTAAGGATGTTATGTCAAATGCATATAATATTTTCGTTTCAAAATATGAATAAATAATGGATGCAAAATAGGAAACGTAAGAAAATTAAATATGATGCATACGGAAAACATAAATGACATATAAAAAAAAAACAAGAATGATGACAAATAATAACAAATACATGTAACAATGCTAACATAGATATAACAACTAACACAAATAATAAAACACAAGGGGTTAATATTTGATATGCTAAACCTAATCTCATATTGCCAATTTAAGTCATCAAACTGGACTAATATAATTTAATGACCTCTTCACTCGTTGACAATTAGCTTGGAGTTAGATGCTTTAACATGATTTCAAAATTGGGTCTTGAATGGTGTCTCACCTCTTGTGATGCTTTAACATGATAAATCTAATAGAAAAATTGTTCACAACACTTGAGAGTGAAATACATTGATTGTAAAAGGAGAAATACTGAGAATTTCTAAAATATGATGATTGTTAAATGCACAAAGAGTTGGGTTTTAAGTAGTTGATTTTTAAACAAATCAATTACTAACATAAAATAGTTTACAATATTGTAAATCAATTTAAAAACATATTTTGTATTTATTTTACTATTTATTCATATAATAAGAAAAGTATAAAAAAATAATTTGTTTTTTTTTCTAAAAAAATTAAAATTGAATCTTGGCATCATGCACTAAAGGAAACATCACAGTTAATGTCCCCTCTACTATGGCATGTGAATTCGTGTTATTTTAAGACTTACTGCCTCTGTCTCTCTCTCACACAGAGCCATAATAATAACACATGGCCACAGAGTCTAACGCTACTGCCACTACATTACATACATGAATCATTATAACTAAAATGCAATGCACAGTATGGAATCCCAGTCCTTTTCATCTTGGTTTGACCAGAAAAGAAAAAAAGATGCGCCAAGCTTCCTCGACAGTTTTTTTTTTTTTTTTTCATTGCCATCATTTGTTTATTTTATTAATAAAAGTCAATTGTTAATTATTAAATTAACATTTTATGGGAGGATGAATTTTTTTTATAATATATATATATGTTATCGCCATCATAGGAAAACATTTTGGGAAAAATATTTCAAAGAGTATGCTATAAAAGATATAAATAAAAGTTAAAAACATACTTCTTCCAACTCTTGAATAAGACTTTTACTTTTATTTTTATTTTTACTTTTTTAATTTATTTGGACATTGTTTATACCCATTTTAACTGATTTCCCATTGATAGGTGGATCAATCATGTAATGACATATGGCAAGGTCAAAGTGAGACGATGAGGCAATTATCAGGCTGAGTCATGGACTTAGTGAGCGACTTGCAAGAAGGGTCATGTGCAGAATAAAGGTTTCTTTCTATCAATGGAGGGTCCAAAGTCTTGAGAGATGCGTGGCAACATGACGGAAAGGTGGTTCAACAGGTGGAAAGAAAGAAATGGTGAAGTTTGAGGGGTGAGGAGTAAGAAAGTAGTTGCAGCAGTTGTGTATTGGCAGTTGCAAGATTTAAGGGAATCATACAGTCATGGGCCAAGGAAAGATGGGGAGTATGAAAGTAGGAGTTGAAAAAGGAAAGAAACATCAACAGCTACACAATAACTTAGTTTTTAACTTAGGAGTAGATTGTCAAGTTAGGAGTAGTTTATTATGTAACTTGTACACTGTAACTTTGTGAACTTGGGTAGTTTTATTTTGAAATTACCATTTATTTACTCTGTTTACCTCATCTCTCTTGTTGATTGTAATTTGTTCTAAAGAAATCGTTGTACTTTAAAGGCATTTGAATCAAAACACAATCGCTTCATTACTTTTGTTTGATTGTTTAGCTTAAATTGGTATTCCATTCCTGTTGATAGGAAATGAACATAATTTTTGGTAGCAATTTTTGGCACACCTAATGAGACAACATCATAATTTGGAGCAATGGTAAAGGCAAAGAAACAGACTGACATGCATTCAGAGAAAATGCCTGTTGAGTTTGAAAAAGAAGAAGTAAACCAGGATTTGGTCTTGGTTGATGGTGGTAGTGTTCAGCATGTGAGCCAAGCAGTGGCTCCAAAAGGCCAAGTGAATGGCCAAACACTGAGCGCACAAGGCCAAACAAGTGGCCATGTTAAAATTCCGCACGAGTTTTGGTTGCACAATTAAGAGAGGCCATGACAAGCTAATCACTTGAGGAGAATTAGATTCTCTTGGGAGAGGTTAGAAGTGGGTTGAAGGTTCCGTCGATGGAACATTCAAGTTAGGTTGAAGTGAAGACACAAAAGATGTCTTCAGGTGCAAGAGTTATACACCTAGTGCACCAACTGGAGTTCCACAACAATCTCCTAGTGAACCAATGCCCTTTTATAAGGACCCAATTGTTGAGAAAAGAATGCAAGAGGTATTTCAGATTCCAAATCTTAAAGTTAGAGAAAATTGGCCTGGGGGGCAAATTAGGCCTCATGTTGTTTCTAACCCTCTTTATGGCCAAAAATGGGCTGAAAATAAAAACTTGTTTAAAATAGAATTTAGTTGATGGTGATAGTGTTCAGCATGTGAGCCAGGCAGTGGCTCCAAAAGGCCAAGTGAATGGCCAAGCACTGAGCGCACAAGGCCAAACAAGAGGCCATGTTAAAATTCCGCAAGAGTTTTTGTTGCACAATTAAGAGAGGCTATGACAAGTTAATCACTTGAGGAGAATTAGATTCTCTTGGGAGAGGTTAGAAGTGTGTTGAAGGTTTCATTGATGGAACATTCAAGTTAGGTTGAAGTGAACACACAAAAGATGTCTTCAGGTGCAAGAGGTATACACCTAGTGCACCAACTGGAGTTCCACAGCAATCTCCTAGTGAACCAGTGCTCTTTTATAAGGACCCAATTGTTGAGAAAAGAATGCAAGAGGTATTTCAGACTTCAAATCTTAAAAGTTAGAGAATTGGCCTCGGGGGCAATTTAGGCCTCATGTTGTTTCTAACCCTCTTTATGGCCAAAAACGGGTCAAAAATAAAAACTTGTTTAAAATAGAATTTAGTTGATGGTGGTAGTGTTCAGCATGTGAGCTAGGCAGTGGCTCCAAAAGGCCAAGTGAATGGCCAAGCACTGAGCACACAAGGCCGTTGTTGATGTAGATACACGTCTTGATCAACACTATTGTCACACATTTTGTTGGCAATATTACAGGAATTGAAGACCATAGCAGAGAATTGCTTATAAAGCTTCGTTGCCCTTCTTTATCCCATTTTAGGTGGTATAAAGATGTTTTCCTGATGAAAGTCATGCGTCGAACCGATGGCAGTGCAGAACATTGGAAAGCCAAATTTGTTGATGGCCTTCCTACTCTTTTTGCAGAACGAGTTCGTAAGAAACTAAGAGACAGACATAACCAAATTTCCATTCCTTATTATCAATATACTTATGGCCAGCTTATAGGTATCATTACAGACGAAGGTCTTGCACTTTGCAATGATCTTAAACTCCAGCAACAAATTAAACAACAACATCTTACAGGAAGGAAAGAGTTAGGCGAATTTTGTGAACAATTTGCCTATGATCCTCAAATTTAGTATCCTACCAAGCAAAGAAAATATAAGAGTTATTCTAAACCATATAAGAAGTCCAGAAAATATAGAAATCCAAAATACTCCAAAACTCAAGCCCAGCCTCATACTTCTAAACCAAGGTATAAATCCAAGGCAAAAGGAAAATCTTTCCAGAAAAATAAATCCTCTATAAAATGTTATAAATGCGGACAAATAGGTCATTATGCTAATAAGTGTAAAGCTAAAATCCAATCTAAGCTTAATGAGTTAGCATTAGATGACCCATTTATGCTGAAATTAGCATTCATCCACATGTCACCCGAACCCTTGACATTCGTTCTAAAGAAACCCGCTACAGTTATTGGGATTATATAGATGCCTTTACTCAGGCATTTTATTATATGAACCCTCCTCGCAACCATTCTTGGTTTTTTCGAGTTCTTCCTGACTTATTAAAAAATGATCTCCCCTCCTGGTTTCTCATTTGGTGGGATACATTTGGTCTCCAACTTGATGCATTTCCAGAACGTGTTAGGCTTGCATTCAATGAATGGCAAGCATCTTTCAGTAAAATTCCAGCAAATAAGGACATTTCTATGTCAAAATGTCTTGTTCATTTTGTTATCAGATTTGGAATTCCATGGATTTGGAAGTGGGATTTCAGATGTGATTTCCAGAATAAAATTCCACGCTTAAAAAGAATTTTTCTTTATAAATGGTGGATTAAAATGGATGATCCTAAGCCAAAGCAGGAGTTGCTTCAGAAAATTTAGGATCATACACAAGCTTGTTGGGATGCCTCTCCCAAGCTTATTCCAGCATCTCCAGTAAATCCTTTTATCCAGGTCCAGCAAGAACTTAGACAGCAATTTCCAAACTTATCAGAAACAGAACTTATTGTTAAAAGTATGGATTATATACTATTGGACTCCTCTAATTATAGGATCCTGATCTGGATCAGTTGGCTCATCAGATGCAGGTCTAGAATAAGAATAAGATCTAGAAGGTCTTCCTTGAAAAATTGCATCAGGAGGTTCTGAATATGATTGTCGAGACGATTCTGGATATTCTACCTTATAAGGGTGATGACTAGGAGCGGTTCTAAAACTGGCACTAGACATACTTCTGGATAGTTGGACTGGAGGTTTCTGAAATTGAAGGTAAATATTACCTTGATGAGTCTAAATTATATCATCCAAATTGTATCTCACAATTGGTCTTGGGGGTACAGCATTTGTTATCTTCCATATTTCTGGAAAAGTAATTTTTTCCCATTCAATTAGTTTGGGAACAGCAACCTGGCTACTGTAATGGTTAGTGTCTATTAACAGTGTTTGGCCATTCACACTTTGTTTTTTAACATAAGGATTCAAAGTAGACAAAACTTTTAAATAAATTCTGGAGATTACCGAAAACGGTGGTGATCCTGGAAGATATTTATACCCATGAGTAAGAACTCGAAATTCTAAAACTTTTGATAAGTTTTGGTCAGAAAGAGCAATGCTGAAATTAGGATATATATCAAAATATGCTGGTCCATGGGCTAGACTGGTTTCCATTGCCCCCATGAGCGAAGCTCTCCAATTAGTACACCTACGATCTCGTAGAGTACATTGAATACTGGTATTTTGACCTAGAATAGTCAAGGGTTTTAAAGCAACCTGGACAAGTCCTATATGAACATATTTGTATTCCTTAAAGAAGGGCATAAGATCCTGGACATTAAGCAAATACATTAATATATCATTATTTTCTACTGGAGCAGCATGTTCAAAAGTTTTTATTATTTTCTTACTGAAAAAATTTAAAGTACCAATCTTATAGATGGCCTTTGGATCTACTTTCGGGATTGTCCATTTGTCTAAGGCTTCTTCAACTTCTTGATATGCAACAAGCTCTCTAGCTTCTGAGGTAGAGGCTCCTGTGGTGGTTACTGTAGTTTGTTCTGAGGAAGCAGTACTCATTAGTCTAGATATGACCATAGATGAATAATTAAAAATTAATCAAACAAACTATGTAATACATTAAACTTGGCTCTGATGCCAATAAGAGCTAAAACAACAAGACCATTTCTGGAGATAACATGCTTAAATATATTAAGATGCTTCATATGCTGGTCTATGGAAGATGAGAAAATAAGAACATCATCAATATAGCATATGACAAATTCTGTATAAGGATTAAAAATATCATTCATGATTTGCTGAAATTCTGAAGGCGCATTTTTTAAACCAAATGGCATAACATTCCATTCAAAATGCCCAAAAGGTACTGTAAAAGCAGTTTTGTATCTATCATTTTCTGCAATTTGAACTTGCCAATAGCCTGACTTCATATCAAATTTAAAAAATATTACTGCATCCTGTAAGCGATCTAAAAGATCCTTTGGTCTCCAACTTGATGCATTTCCAGAACATGTTAGGCTTGCATTCAATGAATGGCAAGCAACTTTCAATAAAATTCCAGCAAATAAGGACATTTCTATGTCAAAATGTCTTGTCCATTTTGTTATCAGATTTGGAATTCCATGGATCTGGAAGTGGGATTTCAGATGTGATTTCCAGAATAAAATTCCACACTTAAAAAGAATTTTTCTTTATAAATGGTGGATTAAAATGGATGATCCTAAGCCAAAGCAGGAGTTGCTTCAGAAAATTTAGGATCATACACAAGCTTGTTGGGATGCCTCTCCCAAGCTTATTCCAGCATCTCCAGTAAATCCTTTTATCCAGGTCCAGCAAGAACTTAGACAGCAATTTCCAGACTTATCAGAAACAGAACTTATTGTTAAATGTATGGATTATATGAAGCAATAGTTTCTCCAATCCATGTCCAGCAAAGATTCCAGTATGAAATCCGTGTCCAGTACCCAAAGTGAGGATGACAGAGTTCCTATTGATCCTTATGATGATGAAAATGAGTTTACAGTCCTTGCAGGAGAATCCCAAGATCCACATGAAGACCCGACCGACAATGAACCAAATTTTGGAGATTTTTGGGATTCGGTTACAGAAATGATTGCTGACAAACTCATCCAAGACAAAAACAAAAGTAAAGGCAAACGCAAAGATGACTAATACCTTTGGCCTACCCATACAGTTCTGTCTGCCATTCCAGTTAGCCACTTTTACAGCTCTACAAAACGACATACCAACTTTCGGTGCATGATTGACAACCTGCCAACCTACTTTTGGCAAAAGCAGATTCCACTATCTGCTTCCTTTCCAACTGTCTCACGTTACCGACAAGAAGATAGAGAAGATAGGATGCTCGACTGCAACAACCATCTAGCACACGCCACCTGTCTTCGTTATCTCTCTTTCTTGCAATATAAATAGGTAGCCTCTGGATTGTAGAAGGCACCACGAAAGTAAAAACTTGTTTAAAATAGAATTTAGTTGATGGTGATAGTGTTCAGCATGTGAGCCAGGCAGTGGCTCCAAAAGGCCAAGTGAATGGCCAAGCACTGAGCGCACAAGGCCAAACAAAAGGCCATGTTAAAATTCCACAAGAGTTTTTGTTGCACAATTAAGAGAGGCTATGACAAGCTAATCACTTGAGGAGAATTAGATTCTCTTGGGAGAGGTTAGAGGTGTGTTGAAGGTTTCATTGATGGAACATTCAAGTTAGGTTGAAGTGAAGGCACAAAAGATGTCTTCAGGTGCAAGAGGTATACACCTAGTGCACCAACTGGAGTTCCACAGCAATCTCCTAGTGAACCAGTGCCCTTTTATAAGGACCCAATTGTTGAGAAAAGAATGCAAGAGGTATTTCAGACTTCAAATCTTAAAAGTTAGAGAAAATTGGCCTCGGGGGCAATTTAGGCCTCATGCTGTTTCTAACCCTCTTTATGGCCAAAAACGGGTTGAAAATAAAAACTTGTTTAAAATAGAATTTAGTTGATGGTGGTAGTGTTCAGCATGTGAGCCAGGCAGTGGCTCCAAAAGGCCAAGTGAATGGCCAAGCACTGATTGCACAAGGCCAAGCAAGTGGCCATGTTAAAATTCCGCAAGAGTTTTGGTTTCACAATTAAGAGAGGCTATGACAAGCTAATCACCTGAGGAGAATTAGATTCTCTTGGGAGAGGTTAGAAGTGTGTTGAAGGTTTCATCGATGGAACATTCAAGTTAGGTTGAAGTGAAGACACAAAAGATGTCTTCAGGTGCAAGGGGTATACACCTAGTGCACCAACTGGAGTTCCACAACAATCTCCTAGTGAACCAATGCCCTTTTATAAGGACCAATTGTTAAGAAAAGAATGCAAGAGGTATTTCAGACTCCAAATCTTAAAGTTTGAGAAAATTGGCCTGGGGGGCAATTTAGGCCTCACGTTGTTTCTAACCTTCTTTATGGCCAAAAACGGGTCGAAAATAAAAACTTGTTTAAAATAGAATTTAGTAATTATCAAAATGTAAGGCCAAGGAATAACCTGATTTTTGAAAATTATAACCATGATTTTGAAAACCAAAATGTCAGGTTTGGTGATGTTCAAAATATGGGTTATGGAAATCAAAGGATGGACAAATTTGAGAATGTCGGAGCGCATCATAAAGTGCACTGGCTTGAAGGGTATTATGACCCATTTGGAAATGGTCCAAGGCCAAGACGACCAAGACCTCTTATGAGGGGCTTAAATTTTGACAGACAAGAATATTTTGAGAATAATTTGAATAATTATGGTTATGGGGAGCAAAATGCTTTGAATCACGTTGATCATTTTTAAAGAGACCAAATTATACAAATTGTTTAGGACCTTTATGGTCCAGAAGTAAAAAGACTTGAAAGGCCCAGGTTTAGAAAACCTTATCCCCAGTGGGTAGATGGGGAACATTTTCCTAGAAATTATAGAGTGCTTGAGTTTTCCTTGTTTAATGGTGACGAATGCCAGTCAACAATTGAACACATAGGGAGGTTTACTTTGCAGTGTGGAGAATTTGGGAACAATGATATTCTTAAAATAAGGTTATTTCTACACTCTTTATCTAGGAATGCTTTTCTTGGTTTATAAACCTTCTTGCTAATTCAGTCCATACTTGGATGCAATGAAAAATCAGTTTCAATCGAGTTTTATAGAACTGAACCTGAAGTAACTTTAGTTGATTTATCTGAACTCAAACAGAAGTTCTCTGAAAGTGCATAGCAGTTTATTGATAGGTTTAAAAGGGCAAAGAATAGGTGTGGAATGTATATGCTTGAGATTGAAATTGTGAGAATGACCCAAAATGGGCTAGAGTTTGAATTAAGAAAAAAAGTTTGAAGGAATGGAGTTCAGGGACCTATTTGAGTTGTCATCTAGTGCAAATAGATATTAATCAATTCTTAGGAAAGAAAGGCATAGAAATGCTAGTTCATATGGAACGTATTTCCAAGAAGTAGACTAAGAGGAAGAAATTAATGTAGATATGGCACAAGTTGTGGGCAAAACACAGTGGTTTATGGAACTTTGAAGAAAGTGGACAAACCAGTGAATATGCTAGCAACTTAGCTAGCCAAAAGGAATGTAAATACGACATTTAGGTAGTATTCCTTTGATTTGTCCAAAGTTGATGCCATTTCTGATACGTTGTTGGCTAACAAGTTTTTAACATTGTTTCCTAGACATGTAATACCAAAAGAACAAGATAGAATGGGAATAGAGTATCGTAGATGGCATAATACTTTTAGACATTCTACTAATAATTATGTGACTTTTCAAAATTGTGTATAGGACTTGATCCAAGAGGGATTGCTGAAATATGTAGAGAAAGAGAAAGGGGTGATGGCTGTGGATAGTAATCATTTTCTAGAGATGGCACCAATTTACATGGTAACAGCTAGTATCAAAAGAAAGGCTCCAAATCTAAGTGTGTTTCTCGCAGACTTGGACAAAATTCATAATAATAATAATAAATAAATAAATAAATAAAATGGAGAAAGGGAAGAAGTTTGTTGATGAAGACAAGTTTGTTTGTTCAAGTTGTGGAACTAAGAAGGATATATTACAAACAATTCTTACTGACAAGTTAAAGGAGAGTGTGAAGGATCATGGTTTGAGGTTCAATACTGTGACAACCCAACCCGTATTATGCTTAATTATGCATGTGATTATGTTTTTGATATGAATTTGCATGTTTAAGTGTGTGAACTATGTGATTTTGGAATTATATCTGTTGAATGTAGGAATATCTGTTGCAATTATAACTTTGAACTGAAATTGAAAGCCTTAAAGGCGCTAGAGACCAAAATCGACTTCATATCTGTGTTTTGCATGATTTTTAGAGCCTACTGTGAAATTTTATAAAATTACGATTCATAATGATTTAATTAAGTTTAATATATGTATATAGCTTCTTGAGTTCATCATTTTGAGAGCTTTGCTAGAGAGTGAGTTAGAGAGAGAGAAGAAAAGGAGAAGCTAGGGATTTGGAGGAGATTCAAGGGGCAAACCCTAGATTTGAGCTAAGGAATGGAAATCTACTTAGAATTCTCGTATATAACTCATCTTTTGCTTGAAATCAAGAGGGATTTGAAGACTTGTAGGAGTTAGGGTTAGGAAATGTGTAATTGTCTGAACTAAATTCAAGAAGTGGAACCTTAATCTCTTCACCTTTGCTTGATTTGAGTTCAATCTTGTGAATAATTCATGAAATAATCTCTATATTGTTCATAGAACAAAGATTTGTTGAAAGATCATCCATTTTGGGCCCAAGGTCGTTCTATACTAAGTGTGGGCCCGAGGCCGTTCTGTTAATGATATGACATCATATGATTGGACCCGAGGTCGTTCTGAACAGCTGTTAATATGTGGGCCCGAGGCCGTTCTGCATTTAATGTGGGCTTGAGGCCGTTCCAGTAATGTTGGGCTGAGACCATTCTGTTTATATGATGGGCCTAAAGTCGTTCTGTATTATGTTTAGACCCAAGGCCATTTCGTAACGTGATTATGAATATTGTGTGAAACTTATGCTCATTCATTCAAAACTCTTTACTGTATTATTACTCATTGAGTTTCGCTCACTCTATATTATGTATGTATGTATAGGTGATCAGCAGCATGGAGCCCAACCGTAGAGTCTACTTCAGGAGTTATTTTTGTGAACTTGTTTGGTCGAGTCTCCAAGATGGAGCTTTTGGTTTTTGGCTCACATTCTATTATGACTTTTGTTTTGATTTTGCTAAATGGTCTTGGGATATGTAAACTATATGTGTGGAGTATATTGTACATAAGTTTTTGCATGGACATGTAAATGTGTGTGTGATGTGCTATGATATAAGCAATGTATATTTTGATCATATTGGCACAGCTCAATGGACTTCTTTATTTGTGATATGCTTCTGTTTATGGCCCCAGTATTATAATTATTCTGTATGTTCGTATGAGGCCGTAGGTAGTCAAGTGAATAATGGCAAGTTATGGTCCAAACCCCTAGGGGCAGGTTTGGGTCGTGACAGAGTGGTATCAAAGCGCGAGTTAATATCTCACACAAGAGTCCATTTGAGCGATAAGAAATCTAGAAAAGGCTTAAGTTGCATTCATAATGCATTCATAACCAGGTATGACATAAAAATGTGCATTTATCAGTGTGACTTATGTGCATATTTTCTGTGAAAATTATAATATATGTTCATATAGATCATGGTGAGAACAAGGGAGGAAGAAGTAGAGGAGTCAACCTCCGCACAACTTTATAGAATGGAGATAATGATCATGGAAATGGCAGAGGCTTTTAGACAACAACAACAGCAACAACGACAGCAACAGAAACCACCACCACCGCTACTAATGCTTGTGCCACCACCAGTAGTGCAAGACCATCAAGTTGAAGATCAAATAATTGTACTCACAAAAGAATTTAAAAAGATAAAACCGCCATTGTTCAAAGGAGGCATTGACTCATTGAAAGCAGAGGCACGGGTGCTTGGCATTGAAAAACTTTTTGAAGTTTTTTCATGTACTGAGGCACAAAAAGTACTACTTGCTGCTTTTACACTAGAAGATGAAGCACGCCGTTGGTGGATGCTTATAAGAGATGAACATCAGGGAATGAATTGGGCTCATTTTTTTGAAGTCTTCTATGAAAAGTATTTCCCATAATGTATTCAAGAAAGGAAGGTGACAGAGTTTGAAAACTTGAAGCAAGGGAACAAAACTGTAGCAGACTATGAGGCACAGTTCATGGAGTTAGCCCGTTTTGCACCGCGCATGGTTGATACGGACTACAAGAAGGCAAGGAAATTTGAGAGAGGTCTTTGAGATTCTATTATTGAGAAGATTAATGTTTTGAAGTTGTAGAAATATGTTGATGTACTGGATAGGGCCATAATGTCTGAAAGTAACATGGCTAACCTCAACCAGTACTTGGATTGGAAAGGAAAAAGACAGGGTTCTAACATGTATAAAGGGTCGGCGTCCTCACAAAACAAGAAACAAAATTTGGGAACTTCCAATGCTTCTAGTTCTACTCGTGATTCAGCACCAACCTACGGAGTATGGAAAGAAACATCAGGGAGTTTGCTACCCAGCAACTAGGGCTTGTTTTAAATGCTGGAAAACGGGTCATGTGGTGAGAGATTGTCCTTTGCTTGAGCAGCAAAAGCTAAATAGACCAACTACTAGTTGAGCCGGTTCTACTCCTACAACAAAGGCTACGACAAGACCTACTACTACTAGAGACAATGTTAGGCAAGGGAGAGGCTTTGTTCTTGTTCCTGGTGATGTACAAATTACAGAGGCTATGGTCTCAGGTACACTCTCTATCAATGGCCAACCTGCTCATTTGTTACTTGATTCGAGTTCCACTCATTGCTCTGTTTCGAAAACATTTGCTCCTAATTTTAATAGACCTATGGAACCATTGAATTATGTGTTGTGTGTGTCTTTGCCATCTGGGGCCTTTATGTTATGTGCTTCTATTTATCCTATGTGTGAGATTTTACTTGTAAATATTCCATTATATGCTAATTTGATGCCTCTTGATATGATATCATTTTGATATAATTTTAGGGATGGATTGGTTAACTACATATCATACAACCATCGATTGTGTGTCTAAACAAGTTGTTTTCCAGCCTCTGGGACAACTTGAGTTTACTTTTGTGAGACATGGGGTAGTTCCTCCACCCTATTTGATATCAACTATGAAAGCTTGTAAATTACTTCAAAAGGGTTGTAAGGGTTATTTGTGTAGTATCCTTCATGTACAGACAACAGATGTGAGTGTCGATAATATCCCAATTGTTAGAGAATTTTCGGATGTATTTCTTGAGGATTTGCCAGGGGACTTGATAGATCATGAGATTGAATTTGTTATTGATATTGTGTCGAGTACTCAAAAGATTCCAAAAGCTCTGTACAGAATGTCTTTGGCAGAAATGAAGGAATTGAAAATACAGCTACAAGAGCTGTTTGACAAAGGGTTCATCCGACCGAGTACATCGCCATGCGGTGCACCAGCTCTGCTTGTGAAGAAGAATGATGGGACACTCTGGTTGTGTATTGACTACCGAGTACTTAACAAGGTCACTATGAAGAATAAATATGCTTTACCGTGGATTGATGATTTATTTGATAAATTATAGGGAGCACATGTGTTTTCAAAAATTGATTTGAGATCCAGGTATCATCAGTTGAAAGTTAAAGAAGAAGATGTTGAAAAGACTGCCTTCCAAACTAGGTACGACCATTATGGATTTTTGGTCATGCCATTTGGGGTTACAAATGCACCAGTAGCTTTCATGGATTTGATGAATCGAATTTTCAAACCGCATTTGGATGAGTTTGTTGTTGTATTTATCGATGATATCCTTATTTATTCGAAAAGTAGAGAGGACCATGAAAAACACTTGAGAATAATTCTTCGAATACTTAGGGACAAGAAATTTTATGCTAAATTGAAGAAATGTGAATTTTGGTTGAATGAAGTTGTCTTTTTGGAGCATGTGATTAATACAGATGGGGTGGCAGTTGATCCGCAAAAGATAGAAGCTTGAATTGGCCTACTCCTACTAATGTTTCGGAGGTGCGTAAGTTTATGGGTTTAGCAGGTTACTACAGAAGATTTGTCAAGGATTTTTCTAAGATCGCAGTGCCGCTTACCAATTAACTCAAAAAGGTGTTCCATTAGAGTGGACAGAACAGAGGGTTGCCTTCCAAGAATTGAAAACAAGGCTCACAATAGCGCCGGTCCTTGCCTTACCATCAAGTACAAAAGGGTTTGTTATTTATAGTGATGCTTCTTATAAGGGATTAGGGTGTGTCCTTGTGCAGAATGGAAAAGTAATTGCGTATGCATCTCGACAATTGAAGTTGCATGAAAAGAATTACCCTATGCATGATTTGGAGTTAGCTGTAGTGGTGTTTGCATTGAAAATATGACAACATTATCTATATGGGGCACCATGTGAAGTCTACACCGACCACAAGAGACTCAAGTACTTCTTTGCTCAGAAAGAGCTTAATATGCAACAATAACGGTGGTTAGAACTTATCAAAGATTATGACTTATAGATTCATTACCATCTCGACAAAGCTAATACTAGCTCGGTTTTTTCGCGCCCCTTTCAGAAACTCAAAAGAAGCCTTACAGTTCGGACTCCTGCGGTTCTAAATCTAATCTCACAAGTGCAATGTGAAATTGATAAACACCAAAGAGTCCAAATTCGGTAAATCATTTGGAAAATTGGTTTTTGGATCAAAAATGCCGAAATTGAAATAACAATGCAGTTTGAATGGTGTGTCGAGCCTCGGTGCATGCATGACAAGATGAGTTTATGAAAGCATGAGGTATGCTAATTGAAACGTGACCCTAATCTAACCATCAAAGGCAATTAAATAAAAGGGAGAAAGACGTGGGGTTGGAAGACATGCACATTATTACATTTTGCTCTCACGATTGAGAGTCCGAATGAATAAAGCAAAACTAACTAGCAACTAATTAGGGCTAAGCTAATTAAGCTAATCTAATTAAGCTAATTATTACAAACCAAATGAAATAAAAGCTAAACTAATTAACTAATTATTATAATACTTGAATGAATTACCTAGTAAGCTAACTAATTAAGCTACAACACAAATGTAAGCAAACTAAGCAATTAAAGCCTATGACTATACTGCCACTACTCCGCCTCGGGAAATGGAAGATGCACATGCTCGAATACCACCTGAAAAGACCTCTGTTTTGCACTCGGAAGCCTCTGTTTGCAGAGTTGAGCACTTCTAGAACTATTTTGCTTCACCATACCAAAATTCTACTGAGGTTTACATCAGTGGCCAGCCGGCCACTAGAAAGTACTGCCGGCCATCTGCCGGCCATAAAGGTGGCTTGTCGGCCATGGATGGTGGCCTGTCGGCCACTAATGCACTGGATCATCATGCTGCAACAGAGTATGAACAGAGCAAAATGAGGGTATTTCCAAGGATTGTTTGCACAATTCACTCATTCTTTTTATGGATAAATCCAAGGAGTTATAAACTTAAGCCACAAACCACCAATCTAAGCAATTTCACTGCATGATGGCTTGTGATTCAAGGCATACAAGCTCAATAAATGCAAAACAAGACACTCAAGAACCATCACCCTATCATGCACGATCAAGTGCAATAGAGACCTAGAAAACTTGAGACATTTCATCACTTAGTATGAAATGTCCTAATTTTCCTTGTGTTCAATTAACGTCTGATTAAACACACAACACACAAGTTATTATCTTGCTCAATTTTAGTCCCAAGTTGTTAGTTACTCATTTTAACTTACCAACCATTCTTTAATCTAAGTGAGTCCAAAAGGTGAGTTAGAGTCCACTAATGGAAAGAAGGCTCAAAACACAAGCTACTTAGGGTATGAAAGAAGTCTCATACCGTTGATAATGAACCCCCAAAGGGATTAAACCATTAAGTATGAAACCTCAATTCCACACTTAGGCAAACAAATGACTTGAAACAACTTTCAAAGCAAAAAGAAAACCAAGAAAGGAGGGAGGTTGCAGAGGTGATTAGTACTGAAATGAAGTGCAAAACAACACCAAAGCATGCAATCAACTCAAACAAGAGGTGCCTTATGGCCTAAAGCACCAAGCTTGTGAGGACTATTACACTACAACCATGAAAAACAAGGCCCAACTGACCCAAAAAGCCAAAAACAGGGCTAAAGCAGTCTAAAAAGAGGCAAACAAACATGCTGGAATATAGCTACAAAAAGCTAAAAAATCATGCTAACATAGAGAACTAACTAGGCAACAAACAAGACACAAGGAGGGGAGGCTATCCCCTCCAATTTTAGACTTCAAAACCTATTTTTCTTCACTGAAAATACTTTGAAAATCAGTGTTTAAAGGCGCCCCCCCCCCCCAAAAAAAAGATGGTTTGAAGATGGAAAACAAAAGTGGAGAAGCCTTACAAATAAGGTACAAAGAAGGGTAATCCATCCCCTACCTTGAAATGGCTTCAAACCATAGATTTTAGCCCATTTTTATAGAGTTTTGATAGCCCAAAAATAGCCCAAAAAAGGGGAGGGGGAAAAAGGTAGGAAAAAAAGTATGCAAAATAGCTAACAAAGCAAATATTATACCTCTTGAAGAGAAGAATGATTCTAGGCAACAATTGAAGCCAAAACCAACTTGTAGAACTCCAAGAAGACCTCAAAGAACCTCAGCTCAAAGGTGATCAAGTTTGGTTAGGGAAGTAAAGGCAAGAGTATAGTGTAAGTAGGCAAAAGTGTAGAGAATTGCAAGAGAGTGAGAGAAATCTAGAGAGAGAGAGAAAATTTTGAGTTGGAAATCTTCTAACCTAAAAACATGAGAGATGGGGGTCCCTATATATAGAAAAGAAAAAATCTATACAAGGAGATCCAGCCCTCCACGTGTGGATAGATGCAAGATTTGTGCAAACAGCTAGCACAACTAGTATAAAATATCTGCAGAAAACACTGGTGGCCAGCCGACCATCAGTGATGGTCGGCAAGGCACATCAATGGCCGGTAGACCAGAAGCTCTGGCCGGCAGCCTTCATAGATGGCCAACAGGCCACCAGAGACTGCAAAACGGAAAGACCAAGGCATGGTCCAAAAATGAGACAAAATGGATGCAGGGTTTGAAAGGCTCAAACTTGTGGCGTTCCGTTGAGGACTTCGAGCGCTTAGTGAGCAATCAGACTCGTCATCAGATGTACCTACATAAACATCCAAGTCTTGAAGGGCCCTAAAAAATGGGGCGTCTACAGTTGCCTCTCTTTGACAGAACTTAGAGTCACGAAATGACGTGAGTGAATGTCAAAGTCTAGAGACGACCCATTTTGACAAGGCCGTAAGACTTGGACAAACAATCAAGATGAAAAAAAAAATGGTTGCGCCCGTAGGCTGCCTACGTATCCCTTTGCAAGGAATCAAACTGTAGACACCCCATTTTTGACCGACCTTAAGACTCAGACATCATCGTTTGTGCACGCGATGATTGCGCATGTTTGCGCTTGTTTCGAGCGCTCGAAGGTCTCGGCTGAGTGCCTTGTCTTTGAGCCTCTTAACGCTTTTGTTTTGGCCTTGTTTTTTGGGCCAACCCTTAATGCCTCTTGCCTTGGGGAGAGGAGAGCCTTGCCGGCCACTTGTGGCACTTACCAGCCACTTTTCTCCCTTGTAGGCCACTTTAAGTGGCCAGCCGGCTAGGGAAAGTGACCGGCTAGCCACTTAACTTGCCGGTAGCCACTTTTTCTCCTTTTTAGATATTTGTAGATCTTTTGAGCCAACTGTGGCTCACTGAACTCATCCTCCATATGGAGGGATTGAGCAAGCCTTTTGGCTTGCTTGGCCTATATGAGGGGAGCCTCCTCCCCTTTGAGAGGGGTTCAGATTTTTCAGAGCAAAAAATCTCCCTCTCTCTCTAGAATTTTCAATCTCTCTCTCTATATTGTGCTATTGTGCGTAGAAGTGTTGTTTCTTCACACTTTTGCACACAAACACCTACTCAAACACCATAACTTTGGAGCTGAGGTACCTTGGAGCTTATTTTGAGGTCTTAGCATTGGTTTTGGTCCAGAATTGTTGCTAAAGTTGCTGCCTTCTTGCTGTGCTACAAGGGTAAGCTTCTTCTCCTCTCAAGCTTGTTTATTGTATACTAGTTTAAGCCACCTTTGCATGCTTATTTTGGCCTAGTTGTCAACTACAAAAAAACTCTGTTTTTAAGTGTTAAAGATGGTTGTTTAAGGCTTTGTGGGAGTTAGGGGTGTTTTACCCCCTTGTATGCCTTATTTGCTAAGCTTTTGAGCCATTCTCTCTAAGCTTTTGATTCTTCCCTTGCATGGCCTTTCTACCACTAAAACTCAGAGGAATTTTAGTGGTAAAAAGTTGCTCTTGTGGTCCAAAATAGGAGGGGGTGATCCCCCTCCCCTTTTGTCTTGCTTGTATGCATTGTTGGCCTCATACTTGAGCATGCTCTTTTACTTTTTTTTGACCTAGCTCAAGCATGTTTTTGTGACTTGTTAGACCTTCCTTAGCTCTGTTTTTGGTTGGTTTGGCCATTGGTTGATTGCTTCTTACACTTGTAATGTAATTCTTGCAAATTAGCCTTGTATGCATAATGCTTTGGTCCATTATTCTAGCATGTATTGGCTCATCTCCAACATGTTTTTGGTGTTATTTTGACATGCCTTAACTCTGATTTTGGTTTGTGGAGTCACCTCTTGCTTGGTTCTTGCGCTTGTAGTGTAATCCTCTTTGTTGGCCTAGCATGCATCATGCTTCATGCCTCTAATCCTAGCTTGTATTAGCTCTATCTCAGCATGCTTTTACCATTACTTTAGCATGCCTTAGCTCTATTTTGGGTGGTCTTGGCCATGTGAGACTTGTTGTGCATGGTTGTAGTTTAAGTGGCCTTCACTAGCTTTGAGTTTAAAAAAGCCTCCTGCATGCTTTACTTGTGGTGATTGCATGCCTTAGCCTCATTTCTCACATGATTTTAGTGTGTATAGCATAGTCACGCTCTCATATATTCCACTCTTTCATAGCTTTTGTGAGTTGTGCCTTATGCCTCGTTTATGAGCCAATACGTATGCATGCTTGTCTAGGCTTTTGGGCTACCATCTCAACATGTTTTGGTCTTTGTTTTGGCGTAATTGAGCTCTATCCATAGCTGGTTTAATCATTTGTGCCATACATTGCATGCCTCTTATGTAGTGCCCCTTACTAGCCTTATGTCTTAGGCCTCCTAACATGCCTTATTTGTGATGTTTATGTGATATGGCATCATTAAACACATAATTTCAGAGCATATAGCCTTGTTAAATTCTCATGTTTATCACTCTTTAATTGTGTTTAAGAGTTGTGCCCTTATGCCTTGTTGATGAGTCATTGCATGAACATCATTTACTTGCCTTTCGTACTATAATTTCAGAGCATCTTGGCCATTGTCTTGGCATGCATGAGGTCTGTTTAGGGCTGGTTTAGTCCATTGAGCATTGTATTGTACAGCCCTAGTGTTGTGTACTTCACTAGCTTTAATGCTTATGGACCCTAACATGCTGTACCTGTGTCGTTTGCATGATATGTCATCATTTGGGATATGATTTCAGTGCTTGTACCTCTGTCATGCTCTCATATATGTCACTCTTTCAATGTGTTTGAAAATTAAGCTTTGTGCCTTGCTTGCGAGCAAAGGAATGAGCACGCGTTCCTTGCTTTTTGTGCCTAAATCTTAGTGTGTATGGGCCACTGTTTTGGAGCATCTTAGGTCTGTCCATATGTGGTTTGATCACTTGAGCATTGTAGTGCATGCCTCATGTGTAATGTACTTCATTAGCTTTGATGCCTTAGCTTCTAAACACGTCATGCATGCATTGCTTACATGATAGAATCTTGTGGATGCCACTTTAGTATTGATAGATAGGCATGTTGTATGCATCACATTGTGTTTGGATTGAATGTTAATCCAAACACAAGGAATGTGGCACGTTTCATACTCAAAGTGATGAAATGTGTTGCGTTTCTTGGTCGCCAACCCTCTTGATCATGCATGATAGAGACGGAGGCTCTTATGTGTTGTTTGTGCATTCACTAATATTGTGCGAGCTTGGCTCTTTGGCCATCATGCATTGAGACGCGTGATTGGTGGCTTAAGAGTCGAGTACTACGCTCCTTTGAGCTTGAGAAATGATATGGAGAGTGGTTGCACACACATTTCCTTGTAAATGCATTGTTGTGCCTTTGTTGATCTTTGTTGCAGCAAAATTAAGGTTCTGGAAAAGGAAGTGGCCGGCCGGCCACTTGCACTAGCCTGCCAGCTAGTTGTAATGGCCTGCCAGCCAATTGTAGTAGCTTGCTGACCAGTTGAAGTGGCCGGCTGGCCACTTGCAGCAAATTTTTCCAAAATGCTCCTGTTTTGAGGCAGATGCAACATGAAAGTGTGTTCGATGCTCCGAGGTCACCGCGAGTACAAACAGAGACAACTTATGGCAAGGCGATGCATTTTCGGGTGAAGTAAACCGAGCATGCATATCTTCCTTTCCTCGAGGCCATTTTAACTGCTTTATTTAGCTAGTTAGTTTGTCATTTTTGTAATTAATTAGTTAATGTATTTAGCTAATTTAAATCATTATTGTAATATTCTAATTAACTTAGCATAGTTAGTTTCAATTTGGTTTGTAATTAATTAGCTTAGCTTAGTTAATTAATTGATTTGTAATAAGTAGCTTAGCTTAGCTCTTATTTATTCGGACCCTCCGTTGAGAGGGCAAATGTTGTAATAAGCGTGCGTGCGTGTATGCATGCCTTCCAACACCATTTCTTTCTCCCTTTTATTTACCAGCTTTTGATGGTTAGTTTTAGGGCATGTTTCAATTCGCATACTTATGCTTTGCATGCGTGCATCATTCATTCGTATTGCATGCACCGGGCTCGGCGCATCATTCAAACTGCACTGAATTTCAATACTTACTTGAATACGTGTTTTAAGCGCATGTTAACGAGTGTTGCATTCATATGTCATCTTAGCTAGCCGAGCTTATTTTAGTTACATTTTGCATGTGTTGCATTACGCATCTTGTATAATTAGGATCATGCATTAATTACTAACTAGCTTCTGTTTTGGCTCGAAGTACACTGTGAGTGTTTACACTTTAGCATACTGTATGAGATGTGAGTGTTACCATGTCAGCAGGCTTGCCATGAGGCTATTTGCTTAATGGCTATAATTGCATGAATGCCTGTGGATGAAAAATTCATTGCTTGAATTGGAACAATTCATCAAAATGTGCGTTTTAAGCCCACTTGAAGTGGCAAATCATCATGTTTTAAGCCCACTTGAGGGTGGCAAATCCGCACTTTAGCATACTTGAGAGTAGCAACTTCAAACCATTTTTCAAAAAACAAACATGAGATGTTTTGTTCCAACTTGAGTGATTGAGTCTATTCTTGTATGCTGTGCGCATCACGTAATAAGTTAGATAAATAACTGGAATAAGAACATATGTGTTTTCAAAAACAACATATCATGTTAGTAGAGGCCGATCCTTTGATCGGGCAAGCGGGGGTGCTCATTTCAAGACCTTCCCCTCTCGTACCTAAGTTTCCGAGCCGAGGCAACTTTGGTGATGACGGCCACGTGGCCTTAGGCACGAGTCAGAGTTTCCTAAATTTTCCCAAAACAAAATATTTAGGTGGCGACTCTGAAATCTGGCAAAGTAGTCCATATTTGGCGCTTTTTGATTAAAATCGATATTCCAAAATGATTTGCCGGATTTGGACTCTTTAGTGATTTATCAGTCTTACATTGCATTTTGTGAGATTAGATTCAGAACGGTGATAGGAGTCCGAACTGTAGTAGCTAGAACCCAATTCGCGCCCTCTCCGAAAGAGGGGCGCGCGGAGGAAGTTCAGGCGGTCTACACAAACCGGCGTAGTTCTGGGGAAAAATGCAAATGATATGCATGATATACAGGAACATAACTTATGATCATGCAATGAGACTGTGCAATGAAACATTTAAATGCAAATGCTATGCAAAGAAATGCCATAGTTAAACAAACTGAAACAAGGCACAACAATTCCAAACATGAAAAGAAAACCATGCGCCACCCGTGAGAACACGAGCCCAAACTACATTTCATGCAGAAAGGATGTAAGAAAATTATGAAAGCTTAACTACGTGTCACGTAGGAAAGGCGAAGAACGGCACGACCATCGGGCGCACCTGAGGTCTCAATTAAGATTGTAATGCGTTACACGCGGAAGGAGAAAGGATGGTGTGAACAACGGGCATACCCAAATGTTTCTAACCATTACAAACAATCCTAACGTGTTTCACGCGAGAGGAGGAGGGGGTGGTGTGAACACTGGGACGCACCTGAATGTTTTTAACCGAAGGAGGTAGTGTGAACTCCGGGATGCACCCAAATGTTTTTAACCGAAAGGATGGTGTGAACACCGGGACGCATCTGAATGTTTTTAACTGAAAGGGGTTGGTGTGAACACCGGGATGCACCTGAATGTTTTTAACCAAAGGGGGTGGTGTGAACACCAGGAAACACCCGAACGTTTTTAACCGAAGGGGGTGGTGTGAACACCGAGATGCACCCGGATGTTTTTAATTAAAGGGGGTCCTAACTCCTCTCACACGAGAGGAGGAAGAGTAGAAGAATGTGATCTGAAGGGCACGAACTATTGTACTTGGAACTCCTCCAAATGAATCGTACATAGAATATTGTGCATGTGTAGGAAAGAGACTTAACAAATGCGATACAGTAAGAATGCATGTTCTATGGAAGACAAATAATCGAGATACAATGTTAATGGCATGTTCTATGCGAGAAACAAAAGCATAAGCATATTAAATGCATAGCATATTCTATGCGTGAAAGCGGATGTAGATTCCATGCATGAAGATGAATGCATAACGCGTATGCAATCCCTATGAGATACACATCTTATAACGACATGTGTGAAATACATAAGTGAAGTACATGTTCCATGCAACAATGAATAGGACATGCACGTTCTATGCAAGATATCGAAGTATGATTTGATGAAAACAAACTCAAAGGCAACTTCCGATTCACCTCTCAGAAGAATTACAACGTGTTTAAAGGATACACCTCGTTCACACTGACAAGTGACGAACATCACGCACCGAAAACACACTTTCAAGCTTCTGCAGAGGCATTCTAAACTCAAGAGTGAACAATCCCTTCAATTCTTGGAAACCAAGGACGCAAAAAAACATCAAGAGCCCAAGGAAAGCTGTCGGCCACCTACCGACCATGAGGAAAGGCCGCCGGCCAGGTGTCAGCCAACAATAAACCTTGCCAGCCATCGATGGCATATCAAGGGTAAATCGGACAATTCGGTTCGGGTCTTTAAGTATGAGCCACCACACTTCATTTCCCCACTTCCTCATGCCCGACAATCATCTCCCTCTCTCTCTCCAGGCACTCATTCTCTCTAGATTTTCACTTTTTATGCGTTTTCCAATAACCGATGCGAAGTTGATTCGCTAAAATCTCTTTATTCTCTTCACTTTGAACCGATTGAAACTTGATTTCAGTGTTTCTTTCCTTATGTCCACCATTCTAGGCTTGTTCCCCTCGAGTTTCTCTCGAGTTCGGTGCACTTTTCTTGGCTTTGACTTTTTTCTCCATTTTCTCTCTCCTAGGGTTTGACTTTTTCCAAGTTTATCATTTTACTTCATTTTTCTTCACTTTTCACCCATCTTGCACCTATTCTCAGATGGCGAACGAGGTTTCTCATGACAGGACTTCTTCGGAGGTTCCCCCAGTAGTTCCACCCATGCCAGAGGTAGAGGAGCCGATAGCCGACCTTGAGGCTGGCCTAGAGATGGAGTTCGAGCCCGAGGCCGAGCTAGAGCCGTTACCACTGAGGGCATCAGACACTTCACCGAGTTCTCCCATGGTGCACCCGAGGACCTTTTGCTGAGGGAGCCAGATTTTCACTTGTCGGCCATTGTCGTCGAGGTAAGCACCCTGTTTTTATGTTTTTCTGCTTCATGTATTTCTGCCTTTAGTTGCTTGCAATTCATGCACTACCATGTTCCGGATTTATTTGATTGCATTTCATACACTGCCCTATATCTGACTATGCATTTCATGCACTGCCCTTATCTGATGCATTTGTTTTCTGCCACAGGGTGAGTCTCGCGCCTTCAGAGGCTACGGTGCTACGACCACTCGAGACTGGTATGACGAGCTCCTAGCTGGAGTTCGAAACATCATCGACAAGGTGGGCTTCGGCCTCTTCTGTTCTGGTTTGACTTAGGTCACTGCGAGCCGTTCCCTCCTAGGAGTGCTGGTGGAGAGGTGGTGGGATACCACCAACTCCTTCCACTTTTCCACCATAGGGGAGATGACGATGACTCCTTACAACTTTTCCATGATCACCATCTTAGATGTAGAGGCAATCCGATCCCTACGAATACAGATACGGAGGAGTGAGAGGCAGCCTGGTTCGAGCTGTTGGGGGCATACCCACCCATATACTGGATGGGGATGGTGAGATATACTTGGTTCACAGAGCGATTAAGAGGAACCGAGCTTGAGATGATAGATAAGACCGAGCAATACACCAGGGGCTTCCTGATGTTCATCTTCGGTACCACCTTGTTTTCAAACAACTAGAATACCATTGGTCTGTATTTGCTGAGTGCCCTGGTGACCTTTCCTCGGGTTCGTTTCTACGACTGGGGCGGAGCTAGCCTCACCACACTGTATGTATACATGAGTTCTACCTCTCGTCTACGGGGTGACTTGATTGGAGGCTACTGGCGATCCTAGGAGGTACACATCTCAGTTCCCTCTTTGTACTTTATATTTACTTTACAATTTCTGCTTTACATCTATTTCAACACATGCTTTCTGCTTCACATTTCTGTATCTGCTCAAACACTATTCATAAACTGTGCTTTCTATTTTACACTTTCTATATCTACTCAATACTGTACTGATCACATACCATTGCATTTTCCCTGCAGCTATGGGTATACACATACTTTCCGACCCTCGCCTGGGAGCCTGTAGAGGAGCTTCTATTGACAGTCCCCTATTCGCAAGTGTATGATGGTCAGCTTCGTCGTAGGACCTGTGAGCCTTTCACATTTTTCAGGCGGTACTTTGATACGGTAGCCGCCCATGAAGTAATCCGAAACGCAGTCATTTCATTTTTGGTTTGAAACTATTCACTTAGCAATTGACAGCGACTAATAATCTGTACAACTTCTGTTTGCAAATCACGTGCCCTGATGCTAGGGGGGTGTGAGACCAGTTTACCGGCGCTTGGGCCGTCTCCCGCTACCGTATTCTGCTTGAGGGTTTGGTCTGACGGGCTTGGTTCTTGGGTGAGTGCTTCATGCACCAGCTTATGGGTGTCCTGGACCCAATTGTCCCGATGGCTCCACTAGAGTCCATGCGGTCCACAGAGAGCCTATCCGTTGAGGAGGTCATCCAGTTCATAGTGGGCCTAGATGCCGACTTCTTTAGAGTAGAGGGCGATTATGCAGCTTTCATCCAGACACACTTGATGCCATCCATGATTGGCTTTCGTGAAGTTGACGACACAGGGGCTCCTACCGCGAAAGTAAGGCACAAAGTGACCTAGGCGAGCAAGGCCCGTGGCAGAGGGGCTTCCCGAGCTGGGTGGAGGGCTGATTAGCCAGAGCTCCCCACCACGCTGACTTACTGGCAACACACCCGGGAGGCCTACCAGGTTCCAATTGAGCCTGCAGCGGCTGGTCATGAGCTTGTCGGGGTTCGAGGCCTGACTCCGGTATGAACCACACTTTAGCACTTGCACTCCATATTTCATTTCAAATATATCTATGGCCGATACTAATTATTCAAATGCATTTGCAGGCGCCGATCGAGTATACAAGAGGCGCCCTTGAGCTGATAGCCTCGCTGATGGGGATGATACAGAGGAGAGAGATGCTGCTCAGCCTCTACGGTGTTCAGGTAATTTCTTTAATTTTTTGTTCTAGACATCAACTTTCCATTGACACACTGACACCGACATTGAAAATTTCCAAAACTACACTGAAACATTGCATCAATAGACCACATCTGACACATTGCGCTTGCATACTGTATTCATACACTATATCTGACATCGGCATATACTCATCCTACATGCTATGCTTGCATCTGATACACATGCTATAACTGATACGCAATAACTGTCTTTTTCAGATTCCACCCATATCGATGGCACCAGCGGCAGCTGCAGCACTTACATCAGTAGTACCTTCTCCAACAGTAGGTGAGGAGAGAGAGACAGGCTCCGGCACGCGGCTGAGGCTGAGCTAGGGGGACTCGAGACGGGAGCAGCCTTTCAGAGCCCATTCTGAGTGATGATGATGCCAAGATGAGTGACTCTGAGGAGGCAGCGAGTCAACATTCAGAGTCATCTGAGAGTGGGGATGATGACGCTGGCTCGGGTTCTGAGAGTGGGGGCAATACCGAGGCGAGCTCCGATGGGGAGAGCACAGATGGCTCCGGTTTAGATTCTAGTTCAGATTCTGACAGCGGCGCCGACAGAGACACTACCCCTGAGTCCTCTCCTTTGAGGAAGAGGACGAAGAGGGCTTCTCGGGCCTGAGGTGACCTGCGTTGATTTTTTTTTTAAAATTTTTGCTTAGTTTCTTTTTTCTTATAGTTTTACACATTGTACAGCTTTGGACATGTTTTATTTGCTTTTTGACAAAAAAAACTTGTACTACACTTTTGTAAAGACAACGAGGATCAGAATGAAAACCAATTTTTCTTTAAAAAGAAGTGTTGTATTTTGCATCATGAGCACCAAGCATGGAAATGAGATTGAATTTGATACTGAAAACTACACACTTGTATTGGCGCAACATTCTTAATCGGGTAATGAACCGACCAACAATGAAAAACATTATACAACTCAATATATAACACAATAACAACTCGATAGACAAAACGACAACAACTCAATAAGCCGACAACATACAACTCGATAAGCAAAACAACACAACAACAAATGACATACAAAAACAACAAACCTGCAAAAGCTGAAAGGACTATGTGGAGAAGTGGTTTAGAAATACTCTTCTGATCCCGGGGGATGCTAGTGATCCTCTTCTAGTCACTTGAAAAGGAATAAACACTTCGGTCAGGGGTGCCGGAATTAGCACTCCGACGGGCAAGTCAGTCTCTAATCTCTGAATTGCTTATATTTTAAGTAAAGTGTAATAATTCTCACATACCTTTCTCTGATGGGTGATCCCGTATTTATAGTATTTTCTTTGGGCCTTTAGGCTGGGCCCATCCTTGTTCCGTCACATGTACCTCTACTCAGTGTCTATTCTACTGGCTGGGATACTGGTTATTTTATTCGGTTCCTTGATTGGCTGGGGTATATGCCGAATAGAGGTTACGTTTTGGACCGGACACACTCATCCATCCCTAGGGGTCTAATAAAATTCGGCTCCCACAATTGCCCCCCAAACACCCTACTAGCATCAGTTAGTCGGCGTGTTTGGCTTTTAGCTTGGGAAGTCAAAAATTCGGCGGCTAACCCTCTTACCAATGCGTGTCAGAATGCGCACACGCTTCTTAGTCATTGTGACGCTTTCCCACCCCTTCGTACACTGCTTCCATTTAATATGATTTGAAATTGCCTCTTCGAGTGTATGTCCTGATTGTTCAAAAGATATCTTGCTCGCCCTCTAGTGCAACTCTATCTCTTCGCGGCTTCTACAACTCGTTTCTCGCTTCTCCCTTTATCTCCTGTAAGTCTTCTTCTCCTTCATTTTTGATTCCCGCTTCTTTATTTGCTTTTAACTTCCCGTAATCCTTGGGTTTGTCTTAAAAAGAATGGCAAAACATCTAAAAGAGCTCCTTTTGGCGGATCGAATCTCTAGCTTTCGACGCCATTTCTCCATCCCTGATGATGTCTATCTGTCACTTTTGGCAGACAACATCACTGATATGCAGAGGAAAGATGAGAGCACAATCGTCTTTCCTCTCCTATCAATTGCTGAGGGCGGAGTCCGCTTTCCTCTTCACCGACTTTTGAGGGCCGTTCTTAGATACTGCGCTCTAATCCCTTCCCAGCCCAACGTTAATTTCTTTCGCAACATAATGGGGATCATAGAACTAAATCGTTGTCTTAGGACCAATTTAGGTATTCCTGCCATTTGGCACTGTTACGCCCTAGCCAAATCTACTGGCCAGCTAGGGCGCTACTTTCTTAGAGCTAAGGATACTGATCATCACTTAGTGACTATGCTCGCCAGCTCTGGCAAGCGTGTCGATGACGTGATGGTCGTTGTCCGCGGCAACTGGGAGTTCGACGAAGGTGAAGATCGCCTAGACAAGGTGCCAAGGAAAAAAGGCGAACCAGGTGGCCGATTAGATCACTTTTCTTTTCATATTCGCATGTATATGTATTCGGCACTATGTTCATCTTATCGTTTTGTTTGTGCAGGCAGCAATTTGAAGAGAGTGTTGGTTTCAGACGACGACATCGTGCTCGCAGAAATCAAAACCACACTACAGTTCGTCGGCCGTCCAAACCTTCATAAACAAGGGAGGGCAGCCCACATTCTCCTGTGGTACGAGCCGACTTACACAACGTTCTCGGTGGTAGACAACATTCCGATCGCACGAGGCAACGATAAACTTGCTGCCCTCATCTTCCCCAGCTTCAAAAACTTGAGGCAGATCGGTTTAGAGTCATCTAATTCTGAACACACGGAAGAACAAGTGGCCGAACCAATCGCCAAGGATTCGGACTGGTTGGCTGCGGAAGTTGACGAAGCAATCAATTCGGCCTTTGAGGAAGCCGAATTGAACTCTTCTGACCTTTCGTCTACATCAGGCCGAGGGGATGCCTTCGAAGATATTTTTTCGAACTTGGGAGACCTTCCCGGCGATTACTCTGAATATATGGCTGGGAAAAATCTTACGCAGATGGCACGAAAGAGGAACGCCGAACGCATGGCCGCCCGAAAAAAGGCCAAGGCCATCCATTCTGGACTTGTCCCGAATAAGTTTGTTCAACCTACTGTTCTGCAACATACTGTTATAGAGGAATTGGCTCAGGTTGTCATCATCGAGACAGAAAAGGATGTCGAGTGGCCGATTACAGAAGAGCGGCCGATTTCGGAGGATCGAGGTGATAAAAGAAGCACTGAGGACAAGGACGTCTCTGAAGAGGTCCCTGTTGATAAGAGGCCATGCTTAGAGGAGTCGACTGTGGTTGCCCCTTTCATCATTGAACCAAAAATAAACAATATGCCGATCTCTTCTGAAGCGTCGACTTTGAAAGGTCCAGGTGCGGCATTGAGCTTGGCCACCGCGGTCTCCTTGCCGGCTGATAGGGCGACCTTTCGTGCCGAGCCAGACTTGGCAACGGTAGCATTAGCTACTCAGTCGGCCCTTCTGGTACGTGTTTATCCTTGGAATGTGATGATCTTTTGGTTTGTATTCGATGCTTCTTGGAATGTGATGATCCTTTGTTTTGCACAGTTGGAAGGATCTCCGAATTACGCTGATGCCAGCGTGACGCTGTCGAAAGGATTGTCCGTTTGCAATCGGAATTCGATGGCCAAAGGAGCAGGGTGGAGTTTGAGGCAATGAGAGCCGCAATGGAAAGTACATGGTTGGAGGCTGAGAAGGAAAGGGCCAGGACTGCTGATCAACTCAAGTCTGACACCGAGGAGAGGGCAAACGCGAGCGAGGAATCGCTCAAGTAAGCTAAGGTGGCGCTTGCGAAATTGGAGGCCGAGTTGGAAAGGTTGAAGCAGGCCAAGGAAAAAGCCGAATCTGAGGCTTCCGCGGCGTTCGAGGCTGGGAAGAGCACCGCTTTTAATGACTACGTAGAAGAAGTCCCCAAATTTGAGAATCGGGGATTCAGACACGGTTGGCTCAAAGCCCTTGCTGCCGCTGGAGTTACATTGGCCATGCCAATTCCATACGAGCAAGTGGACGTTGACCCGCTTGAGTCTGATCCTGAGACTTGATTTGGGTGACATTCTAGTTTTGTTAGGCTATACTCAATTTCAATGTATGTTTTTTGTTAGTTGACTTTCATCTTTTTTGGATTTTCATATGTAAAATGTCCGCTGCTAGTGCCCGATTTATGAATGAAAATTTTATATGCTCTCAAATTATTTCTCATATTGTTTGCTTTATGAGTATATAGTTAGGAGAATCAGCAGTTAGAAGAAAATGCCAAGATTACGTACGATGGCAGACTTAACGGCCGATTAAAATTAGGGATCTGATTTAATCATAAACAAAATGAATTCATGACTGCTGTACAGATAAATCGATTCGTGGAACGGCTGGGGCATTCAAGCCCTCTAGATTGATGAACTGCCCTTGCCCTAGCTGGTTCATGAACGTAGAACACCGAATAACACATTACTTATGAATCTTGTACTGTAGAATCGATTCGTAGAACGGCTGGGGCATTCAAGCCGTTTGGATTGATGAATCTGCCCTTGCCTTAGCTGGTTCATGAACGTAGAACGCCGAATAACATGTTACTTATGAATCTTGTACTGTAGAATCGATTCTTGGAACGGTTGGGGCATTCAAGCCGTCTAGATTGATGAATTACCCTTGGTCCAGTTGGTTCATGAACGTAGAACGCCGAATAACACGTTACTTATGAATCTTGTACTGTAGAATCGATTTGTGGAACGGCTGGGGCATTCAAGCCATCTGGATTGATGAATCTGCCCTTGCCCCAGTTGGTTCATGAACGTAGAACGCCGAATAACATATTACTTTTGAATCTTGTACTACAGAATTGATTCGTGGAACGACTGCGGCATTCAAGCCGTCTGGATTGATGAATCTGCCCTTGGTGCAGCTGGTTCATGAACGTAGAATGCCGAATAACATGTTATTTATGAATCTTGTACTATAGAATCGATTCGTGGAACGGCTGGGGCATTCAAGCCATTTGGATTGATGAATCTGTTCTTGGTCTAGCTGGTTCATGAACGTAGAACGTTGAATATCAGTGGTTGATGGGGCGATTGGGGCATATGACTCAGTCGAAACTGGGCTGTTGACGCTTCAATATTAATGAGATTGCCTCGGAGGTGCTGCCCTCGTAGGGAATAAATGGGCGTGTACTTCGTGAACGAGGGCCCTATTTATGTGCTCAGTTAGTAACTCAGTCTAGCTCTTTGAGGAAGATTAAACAAGTGGGAATGTCAAATAAGCTTTTCTTCAATAGTAGAGGTGAAGCGAAGACGCTAGCTGAGCTGGGAGGTTCCATGAGTCGAAGTGGTGAACCTTCACGCACGGACAGTAGGACTTCGAGGGATCGGGAGAGACACCAATCTCCTCGTCGTCAAAGTAGGTCGCCCAAGAGGGACAAACAGTCACAACGTAAGTTTCCTCAACCCCGTCCTAGAAGGGAATCCGACGCGACTCCTTGCCCATTGAGTTTCGCGGTCTTCGTGGGTAATAGACCAATGAAAGAGGCGGATTCGATCATTCGAGATCCAAATGTGGCAGTCGAGTTTGCTCGACAGATTTTTCTGCCCAAAGTCCAGCAGTCGATGGTAGGTCGGCCGGACTTCGAAGTGTTTCGTGAAGGCGTTCACGGGGCAGTGAGGGAACTGTACACGGCTTATGAGATCGGCATGCGTCTCCGCGCCGCTCGCCGCGACATAGAATAGAGAGATGAATACATACGGAAGTTAGAAGCTCACGCCGAGAAGGCCGAGCGTGAGCTAAGGAAAATCAAGTCTGCTGAGCCCCAATCAACCAGCCACCCCAACTCGGTTGTCGAAGAGAGGGTTACTCAAAGGCTGATTGGTGATGCGATCGCCGATCGTAATACGGCTATAATACGGCTATCATGTTCGCGATTGAGACTGCGAGAGCCGCGACCTATGTAAAAGGCTTTCATGACGGCCAACTGATCGGAATTCAGAAGACCAAAGGGAAACTCGCCGAAGAAATTTGCCGATGTGAAAATCGTGGCTTTAAGCACGGTTGGATTAAGGCATCTCAAGCCACGAAATCTCTCTAAGCATCGGGCATTGATTCGGCATTGCCACTCTACCGACGTAAACATTTTTCGTTTTCCGCTTTTGAAGTCGAGAAGTGATAAGGGTTATGTAATTATTGCCTGATTGAATAAAACGTCCTATTTTAAATGTTTCATTGTAATTTGCATTCGGCACACATGTGTTTGCATGTGTTTCATTGTATAAACATTGACCGGCCCGAGTCAATTAGGCATTTAATTCCGAACGGTTATATGTCGGCTTGTCATGAGCATTCTTCATTAAATATTTATTTGGTATACGTCAGGCACGGTCAATGCGCCGATGAGGCTCCGAATTCGGAGGCTTAATCGGCCCAAAGGTGTCATGCACCAGGGGCTACGAATCCGGAGACTGTCAACCCATCTATAATTGTCGTTCAGATAATTAGGCCATTTTAACTCCAAAAAGCTAAAAATTAGTACATGGGGTGGCTGTGGCCAATATCGATCGGCGTCCGTCTTTTGGAGTTCAGTGTTAATGAAATCGCTTTGGGGTCACTGCAAGGATTAGAAATAAATCGCCTCGGACTCTACGCACCAGTAACTTTACTTACTGTGTTCAGACTCGATTTAAAATAATTTTGTTGCGTGGGGTTAGATAAGTGTGAATGTCAAATGGAGTTTTCTTCAACAGCCGAGGAGAAGCTCGAACTTTGGCTGAGCTTGATATTGTAATGAATTGTAGCAGAGAGCCCACTCGTGCGAGAGGTAGGGCGTTCAAAGAATAGGAAAAACGTCAGCCTCCAAGTCGTCGAAGCAGATCACCCCGAAGGGAGAAACAACAATGGGGAAGTTCTCCGCAATCGCGACCTAGAAATGAGGTCGACGTAGCGCCGTGACCGTTGCATTTTGCTATTTTCCAGGGAAATTCCTTTATTGTCCTGGATCTTGGCCTTGACGTTGTCTATGGTGTCAAAGCTCTCCACATCGAGGGTGATTGTCTCGCCGGTGTGAACATCGTGGATTCAAGCGCGGTCAGATCAAAGCATTTCAAGCGGCGGATGCTCTCCGAGCAGCAGGCATTGATTCGGCACCGCTGCTGTACCAACGCGACCACTTCCCCTTTTTTGCCTTCGAAGAGAAGGGTGAGGACGAAGGCTGCACCGTATGAAAATAGATATTGTAATGCTCAAACGCGGATTGCGTTTTTGTAATTATTGTTTAATCAAATAAAATGTTTTATTTTAAAAGTTGACATCTCATTCTGAATTTTTATGTGCTTAATTAAGCATCTAATTTCTAATGTTGGCACGTTTTGTTTTGTTCATGTGGTTGTGCCGGCTCAACTTACATATCCTTGGTTTGATGTGTAAATGTTTTTTCATTTTGGAGGGCACTCCAAATTCAGAATATTACTCGGTCCTTGAGCGTCACCCGATAAGACACCATTTGGTCCGCCGAATTTGGAGGCTTTATCGGCCAAAGACGTCATGTACCGATGGGGCTCCGAATCCGGAGGCTTTTTGGCCAATCGTGATATCCACGAAGGGCGCTCCGAATCCGGAGGCTTTTTCGGCCCAAAGGCGTCATGCGCCGAGGGGGCTCCGAATCCGAAGACGGGCCAATTGTGATATCCATGAAGAGCACTCCGAATCCGGAGGCTTTTTCGGCCCAAAGGCGTCATGCACCGAGGGGGCTCCGAATCTGGAGACGGGCCAATTGTGATATCCACGAAGGGCGCTCCAAATTCGGAGGCCTTTTCAACCCAAAGGTGTCATGCGTTGAGGGGGCTCCGAATCGGGAGGCTTTTTGGCCAATCGTGATATCCACGAAGGGTGCTCCAAGTTCGGAGGTTTTTTCGGCCCAAAGGCATCATGCACCGAGGGGTCTCCGAATCCGGAGGCTTTTTGGCCAATCATGATATCCACGAAGGGCGTTCCGAATTTGGAGGCTTTTTCGGCCCAAAGGCGTCATGCGCCGACGGGGCTCCAAATCTGGAGGCCTTTTGGCCAATCGCGATATCCACGAAGGGCGCTCCAAATCCGGAGGCTTTTTCGGCCCAAAGGCGTCATGTGCTGGCGGGGCTCCGAATTCGGAGGCTTTTTGGCCAATCGTCATATCTACAAAGGGCGCTTCAAATCCGGAGGCTTTTTGGCCAATCGTAATATCCACGAAGGGCGCTCTGAATCTAGAGACTTTTTCAGTCCAAAGGCGTCATGCGCCGACGGGGCTGCGAAAACGGAGGCTTTTGGGCCAATCTTGATATCCACGAAGGGCGCTTCGAATCCAGAGGCTTTTTTGGCCCAAAGGCATCATGCGTCGACGGGGCTCCGAATCCGGAGGCTTTTTGCCCAGTCGTGATATCCACGAAGGGCGCTCCGAATCCAGAGGCCTTTTCGGCCCAAAGGCATCATGCGCCGACGGGGCTGCGAATCCGGAGGCCTTTTAGCCAATCGTGATATCCACGAAGGGCGTTTCGAATCCGGAGGCTTTTTCGGCCCAAAGGCATCATGCGCCGACAGGGCTCTGAATCCGGAGGCTTTTTCGGCCCAAATGCGTAACGCGCCGAGGGGGTTCTAAATTTGGAGGCTTTTTTCGTCGGAGCACTTTTTAACTAGATTTCGCAGTGGGTGGGATTACAACTTTTTCGACAAGAATCCTCGCATTACAAAAGTGGAACGTGTACATAGCGAATCATTTAGAACTGGGATCATTCCCCACAAGTCGGGTTTAATGACAGAATTTTCGCAAGTGCGTCGAGTTCCAGGGCCGTGGCAGACTCCTTCCTGACATATTTCTGAGCCAATATGGAATCTATCCGATAATGGCTGTCTCAGTTAGGACCCAATTTTTCATCAACCGGTTTCTTGTCATCTGGAAGTACCTTCAGGATCAACTCTCCCGGTGTGTAGCGGCGCAGCTGAACGCGCTGATTATACGACTTGGCAAGCTACTGCTGGTATTGCCTAAGGCTTCCGTGGCTTTTTGCTAGGGAGTCGTCTGACATCGTCCAGGCTATTTCGATTCGGCACTTCAGTGGAGTTGACCTGCGACTCCGTTGGTGTCTTTCCAGGAACGAGATAACATGTTTGTGCGGATTGCTGGGAACCACGGATTTGCTCAATGCCGTGTTCGGTCGGGAAGCGTAGCAGCTGATGATAGGTGCTTGGCACGGCCTGAATAGTATGCAACAAAGTTCGCCCCATGATGAGATTATACGGCGAAGGAAGCTTGATGACCAAGAATTCCACATCCACTGTTTGGGAGCCCACTCGAACGGGTAGTGTGATTTTTCCCAACAGGTACTCTGGATTTGCGGTGAAGCCGAATAATGGATAAGGAGCCGGAGACAGGTCTGATTTGTTGAAGCCAAGTTTGATGAAGGTCTCGTAATACATAACCTCCGAAGTTCTCCATTGGTCTATGAGGACGCGTTCAACGGTAAATCGGTTTACGTGTAGTTCAATGACCAATGGATCAATGTGGGAAAGTGTTATGCCGATAAGATCGGAATCGTCGAAGATAATAGTTGGAGCTTCGTTGGGCTGTTTCGTTGGTGTGCCTTGCTTCTGGGGGGCTGACTGAATGGCATGTCTGGTAAGAGGTGTGTATATCATATGAATGACGCTGGGCAGAGGTGAATCTGGCTGAAGGGAAACAGTTTTGATTGCGCTCTTTCGGACATGTTGCTGGAGCCGACCATCGTGCACCAATTCCTCAAGGTGGTCTTTCAAAGCATAGCAACTGTCTGTATCATGACCGTGATCTTTGTGATATTCATACCGCCTGTCCCGCCTTCTTGTGTCAGGAGGTCCCACCATTTTGAACGGCCATTTGAAGAATGGAAGATGTTGGATTTTGGACATAACCGAGCCGATTGGCCCTGACAGCTCCGTACATTTCTTGTCGGCGCGCTTTGTGGGCCTACTATCAACTTGCAGTTGCTCATTTGCTCGATGTGAGCATTGATCGTTTGATTGGCAAGAATCTCGTGTCTTGTCTCGTTTAGCCCACTGTCGTGGTTCAGGGCTCTAAGTTGGTACGAAACTTATTGGTTGAGCAATTTCAGGAGGGGCCGTTTTGTTGGCCATGTGTCCGGCTTTAACCCGCAAGGCTTCATCTTCCACTTTACAATATTCCTCTACTTTCTTTATCAACCCCCAGACTGTTTTGGGCGGTCTTCTAGTCAAGGAACTGCGGAGGGCACTATTTGGATGTAATCCCATTTTGAAGGCAGTGATGGCCATGGAGTCGTTGCAAGCGTCATCAACAAGATTAAAGCATTCCCAATATCGCGTCGAATATGCTCTTAGTGTTTCTCCAGGCAGGATTTGCATTGCCCAGAGAAAGTCGGCTTGTTTCGGCTGGACCTCGTTGGTGATGAATCTGGCCCTGAAGGATTTTTGTAATTGGTGGAAGGTTTTGATCGAAACCGGCTCCAGTTTATAGTACCACCTGACAGCCAATGGTCCAAAACTGCTGGGAAATATTCGGCACATGAGGGCCTCGTCGTCTGCATGCAATGTCATGGCTTGCTTGTAGTGGCGGATGTGGTCAGTGGGGTCTGATTTGCCGTCGTACAAGGTGAATGACGGTGCTTTGAATTTCTTGGGTAGCACTGCCTTTGCAATCTGTCGTATAAAGGGATCGTGTTGATCTTCGTCCGAGCTGTTCCTTCTTCACTTGTGCCTTATACGGGGACTTTCTTAGAAGAACTGGTGGTTTCAGGTTGCCCCTTCTTCCTGGGCTCCGGGGATAACGAGTCGGAGTCACTATCAGTGTCGTCTTGTCGGGCTCGAGATCGTCGACCACCTGCCTTCGGAGATCGTTCCGGATTTAGGCATACAACTTGTTTGGACTTCGCCACTTCCAAGGCCAAATCTTCACGAAGATGTTCGTTCTCAGCGATCATGTTCTTCAACCTCAGTTCATTTTGCTTTGCTTGTTCCATGATCGCCTGCATTGTCTCATGCTTCGAAGTCGTGGGTGAGGCGAAGTTCAAGGCACGTCTTGCGGCGATAGTCTCGGGTCCAAGCATGTTTGTTGGAGTGAGGTTGTCTCTTTGCGCGGTTTCATCAGTGACTATTGGAGGATCTTCTGTTACGCCTGCCATGGATATATTTGAGTATTCCCACAGACGGCGCCAATTATGGAGAAGTGGTTTAGAAATACTCTTCTGATCCCGGGGGACGCTAGTGATCCTCTTCTAGTCACCTGAAAAGGAATAAACACTCCTGTCGGGGGTGCCGGAATTAGCACTTCGACGGGCAAGTCAGTCTCTAATCTCTGAATTGCTTATATTTCAAGTAAAGCGTAATAATTCTCACATACCTTTCTCTGATGGGTGATCCCGTATTTATAGTATTTTCTTTGGGCCTTTAGGCTTGGCCCATCCTTGTTCCGTCACATGTACCTCTACTTGGCGTCTGTTCTACTGGCTGGGATATTGGTTATTTTATTCGGCTCCTTGATTGGCTAGGGTATATGCCGAATAGAGGTTACGTTTTGGATCGGACACACAAATCCGTCCCTATGGGTCTAATAAAATCCGGCTCCCACAAACTAAACACAAGACCTTAAAATATACTAAAAGCAGAACAAAACACATGCTTCCAGCATTGTTCAACAAAAAAAGGGACATCAGATCAAAGTGAGAGATTACCAACTATGAATGGTGGTTGTCGGCCATGTGCCGACCATGTGAGATGACTTGCCAGCCATCAATACCACTTGTCGGCTATCAACGAGTCTTTGTCAGCCATCAATGAGCCTTACCAGCCATCGATGTACAAGACTTTCAAATTGTTGACACCTGGCTTCCACTCACATCCTTATCTTCTACAAAAGGTTGGACCTCGTAGTTTCTTCATTTCAGCTGCAAATTCTTCACAAATAGAGCCGTTTTTTGCTGAAAAACTCTCGAATTGGATTGCAACTTTAGATGGCTTGGAAAAGGTGAACTTCTAGGGTTTCGGCATAAATGCACTATTCCCGTTGAGTCATTCTCCACTTTGATTTTCATTCCTTCATGCCGCGGCTAGATGCTGGAACCCGATTGCACACGTCTTTAGCTTCGGGGGACAAGAGATATGCCCGACAATCGAAGAATTCCAAATGTTAATGGAATCTCGGCGTGACAAGGAAATCATACCTCAGTCCCGTTTGGCCACATCCAAGCTTTGGGAAGGATGTGCGGACTTACTTTACACGAGGCTTGATCTTTAGTTCACAATGGAGAGCAGGATATTCCTAGTCTGATTCATCAATTTTCTAAAGTTGGCGACCGAGGTAATCTTCTTTGGCAGAGTTTTTGGCAACACGCCCTTTGTTTGTGTACGCTAGCACATTTCCTTCTTGCCCCTAATTTTGGTGGGTCTACCATTTGACTCGTCGAAGTGGCCCAAGGTTTGAAAGAGAGCAAGAGTTGCGTTAGCTTGGTGTTGGCCAAGACTTTGATGGGCTTAAACGCCTTCCATCGATGAGAGACACACAAATTCGCAGGGAGTCCACTACTTCTTTAGGTAATGTTTCCCACCCTTTCTAATGTGTGTTTCTCACATCACTCGGCACACATGCTGTGTTCTTCTCTTAAAGTCCTTTTCTCTTAACATACATCTCTCTATTCTTTAATCTCTCTTTTCTTTCATCCCTTCCCAGATATGGCTAATGGACAAGCTAAAGGTAGTGGACTCTTGCACTGCATATACAGCTCGAGCATACTTTTTCTACCAATAGCTAGTGGATTTCCGAATGAGGGATGTTGGTGCCACTGGATGTGCAACAGGTTTGCTGTTCACATTGTTTGGCGTTGCCCTTGGCTTAATTTGACCGAAATGAGCTATAGCATGACTCGGCAACTTGGCATTCAACTAATTGGCCTGACACACTGTGTATTCTACTTTCCGTTCTGGTTCAGGCATTAGTTTCAACATGATCAGACTTGTCCAGAGGAGGGGGTAGAATACCCCGTTTCATTCCCAATCTGAGGTTCATATTTGGCTTGGTACCTCACTGCTTGGAGGACGAGAGAGCTTCTGGCCGCTGCCCCTAGTTTTAGCTCCGCCCTTTTTGGCAAGTGTCTGACTTGGCTGGAAGATAAGGCACAAATCGGGCCCACTTTAGCATTATAAGCTTCCACAAGCACAAGTGGGGGACGCAGGATCACCTAACTCATCTATGCCCCGAGTATATTACTTTGATCTTTACTTTTCAAGTTTTATGAATGTAATTAAAGCAACTTTGATTTGTATTCAGAATTGGAGAACTTTGTATCGAAATCAATGAAATTAAAGTTGTGAGCACTGAAAGTTTTCTTTTTGGTCCAAAAATCGTCTAAGTTGTAAAAGGTAAAATTTGAACAAAATCAACTTTTATTAAAACTTTTCAAAGCCATTTTCGAAAAGGATCACCACTTGACGTGCTGGAAATCTGTCCTTCAGTTGTACAACCCCGGATCCAAAGATCACGAATTGGCCCTTGACTGAATAACACTACTTAGCACTGTAACCAGCTCTTCTCTCAGGGTAAAGATCACAACCGAACTTTCAAATAAAGAACAGACAATGATAACCTAATCAAACACATGGACAGGACAGTTGAGTTGGAGGTGTTTATGGCCGGACTTCATGATAAAGTTGCCTACGTATCCCGAAGATGGAAATCAGGCCTTACGTAGTTCTGTTCCTGTTCACTCAAGTATTAACACTCTCGTTTTGCGCTCTAACTTTTACCAAGGCCGCCCTTTAGGGTTTTCAACCTTGCGAGCTCAGTTTTTCTTTATTTCCAATTTTTTTGTGCTCTAACTTTCACTTAGGTTGCCGTTCTGGGTTTTCAGCCTAACGAACCTCTCAGAGATAGTATTTCTTCAACTTGTCCATCTTGATCGGTTGGAAAAATTCTAGGCCATCCAGGTCTATGAGAATAACAACTCCACCCGACCAGATAGTTTTGATGATGTAACGACCAGTTCAATTGGGTCTGAACTTGCCCCTAGGATCATGGATGGGAGCTCAATTGCCTTTTAGAACCAAATGCCCTTATTTGAGATTCTAGGACTTGCCATGGCAATCCTGCGTTGATAACCCTGAACATGGTACAATGCTTTCAGCCTTCTCTCGTCAAACAACATTAGTTCTTCGAACCTGCTCTGTTGCCAATTCGCCTCTGCTATTTAACACTCAATCATAACTTGCAGCGATGGGACTTCTATTTTGATTGGCAGAACATCTTCCATCCCATACACAAGAGAATAAGGAGTTGGCCCTTTAGACGTCTGGATTGAAGTTCTATAGCGCCAAAGTGCAAACAATAATTTATCTGGCTAGTCCCTGTAGGTCTTAACCATCTTCTACAAAATATGCTTGATGTTCTTCTTGGCAGCCTCAACAACTCTGTTGGTTTATGGCCAGTATGTAGATGACTTATGGAAAGCCACATTGTGTTTCTCCAATAAGTCGATCACTTCTTTCTTGAAATGGGAGCCATTATCTAAGATAATCTCGTTTGGGACTCCATATCGGCAAATGATATTGTTTTGAATGAACTTTGCCACATGCGCTACTTTCAACACTGTGTAGAACTGAGCTTCCACCCACTTCGTGAAGTAATCAATTGCCACCAGAATGTATTCATGCCCATTTGACCCTTTTGGTGCGACTGCACCAATGACATCGATTCCCCAGACTGAGAAAGGCCATAGTGAAGTCATGTTGTACAGCTTCGACGGCGGGATGTTCATGTGATTAGCATGCATTTGATATTTGTGGCATCGCCGAATAAAACCGATACAATCCTCCTCCATAGTAGACCAATAGTAACCTTGCTCGAGAATCTTCCGGGCTAATATTACTCCGTTTATGTGCCCTCCGCACTCCCCTCCATGGATGGCCTCAATTAGGCACTTTGATTCCTCCGCTTCGACACATAACTTGTGCATTCCTAGATGACCCCTCTTGTACAGTTTACCTCCACAAATGATAAATTGAACGGCCATCTGTCGTTTTACCCTTTTATCTTTGCCATTTTCCCCTAGTGGATAAACCTTTTTTTCCAAGAAGTTCTAGATATCATAGTACCAAGGGTTTTGATCTTGAACTTCATGTATTGCGGCGATAGTCTCGTAGGCCGGCGTATATCTCTACTCAATGATGATCGGATGCATCCGGACTCCAAACGAGATGTCTATCATGGAAGACAGAGTTGATAAGGCGTTAGTGAACTTGTTGTTCTCTCTTAGTAGATACGTGAAGGTCAGCTTCTCAAACCTAGGAATCAGAACGTCCAGGGTTTGGTGATAGATCTTTATCTTTTCTTCTTTAACGTTCCAGTCTCCTTTTGTTTGAGAAATAACTAGGTTCAACTCCCCGATAACATCCAACCTTTTTGCTGCTAGTTCCAGGGCAACTTCCACACCAGCAATACATGCTTCGTATTCTGCTTCGTTGTTGGATACTTTGAACTGGAGTTTGAAGGATAAGGGCATATGGAAATTGTTGGGTGCTATCAGCAACACCCATATCCCATAACCATATTGATTAAATGCTCCGTCAAAGTACATTGTCCAAATTTCTTCCTCGACTTGCATAATTGCTTCATCTAGGAACAGGTATTCTACTGCTTCATCCCCTTCTACTAGGTGATCTGCAAGGAACTCCGCTACAACTCTCCCTTTGACTGACTTGCGAGTAACATACTTCAGATCAAATTCGGAAATGAGAAGCAACCAATGGGATAGACTACCTGTAAGCGCTGGTTTCTCAAAGAGATAATTAATGGATCTAATCTCGAAACCAGAATTACAGAGTGAGCTAACAAGTAGTGCCTCAACTTCCTGGTAGCCTATACCAAGGCTAAGCAAGCTTTCTCCAGTGGGCTGTTATGGGTCTCACAATCCAGTGTTTTCTTGCTCAAATAGTAGATGGCTTTCTCCACGCAGTCTTTAGATTCTCGAGCAAACATGCATCCCATAGTCGTGTCTGTTACTGCAAGATACAAATCAAGGGCTTCCCCAGCTCTGGTGGCAACAACACGGGTGGGTTCTGAAGGTACTGCTTCATCTGCTTGAAAGCGAATTGACATCGGTCATCCCATGGGAGCATCTTTCCTTTCTTCAAGAGACCAAAAGTGGTTCACAAGTCAAGGTTAATCTAGGGATAAACCGTCTTATGAATTGCACTTTACCCAGAGAGCCTCACACCTACTTTTCAGTCCTTGGTGTTGGCATTTCTAGGATGGCCTTGATTTTGGAAGGATCTACCTCAATGCCCCTCTATGTAGTGAAGAAACCTAGCATTTTCCCTACTGTTATGCCAAAAGTACACTTCTGTAGATTCAACCTCAGTTTGTATTCTCTGATCCATTGAAAGAATTTCTTCAAGGCGGTGTAATGGCCCTCTCTTTCCATGGACTTGACAATCATGTTGTCCACGTAGACCTTGACCTCTTTGTGGATCATATTGTACAGAATTGTGGTTGTAGCCCATTGATAGGTAGCCCCACTATTCTTCAGTCCAAACGGCATCACCCTGTAGCAATAGGTTCCGCACGGCTTAGTGAAGATGGTTTTCTCTCTATCCTTAGGTGCCATCAGAATCTGGTTATACCCAAAAATTCCATCCATGAAGGAGAGCAACGCATGGCCTGTGGTGAAATCCACTAATTCATCGATGTGCCGTAGAGGAAAGTCGTCCTTCGAACTGGCTCTGTTCAGATCCCTGAAGTCCACACACACCCGAATTTTACTTTCTTTCTTTGGCACTGAGACAAGATTAGCCAACCAAGTCGGATACTCAGATACTGGCAACAGCCTTGTGTCTATCTGCTTGGTGACCTCCTCTTTGATTTTCAGTGCCCAATCTGGACGCATTCTTCGCAACTTCTGTTTGATGGGTTGGGCCTCAGGGTCAAGAGGGATTCGATGCTCTACACTCTCAAGATTGATTCCAGGCATGTCTTTGTAGGACTACGTGAAAACATCTTTGAAATCTTTTAATAAAGCGACTAAGCGCTCAGGCTCCTCCGAAGACAACGTGGACCCGATCTGGACCAGACGCGGATCCTTCTCAGTACCCACATTAATTGCAATGATTTCATTAGCAAAGGGTTTTACAAACGTCTTCTCCTCTCGATTAATCAAAATTTTCAAAACCAAAGGAATTCCTTCCTCTTTGTTTTCATCAAAATTTTGAAAATCATGATCCATGCAATAAACAAGAGGCACAGAGAAATACTCAGAATCTGCAATGGCATTCTCATTCACAAGGTCAAGCTAATCCAGTTCCTCAATTACAACCAACTTAAAGGAAAAAGAAAAGGATAACCTAGACAAAACCATGGCATCCGGGTTATCAACCCTAGGAATATCGGACCCAGACTTAGAGACACTGAAATCTGATTCCGACTCTATAGACTCTGTGGAATCAAATTCCGGTTCACTGCCTAACTCAGAACTGCTAGATAGGTAACCCTCATCCAGCTGCCAAACGAGGGATGGTGTGTCAGATGCATTCGAGATGCGGTTAGAAGGGTTCACACCCAGTTGGTCCCCGATCATGGAAACGGTCAAGTTATCCCCCAAGTTCTCTGAGTTGATCGGAGGATCCAGAAGGAGACATGCCGGTGTTGCTCCTGCTTCAAGCTCATTGTTGTTGGAATCACTTTCTGTGCTCTTCGTAGCTTCAATAGTCAGTTCAACCATTTTCTCTGTATCACTGTCTTGCAGCTACAAGGTAAAGAAAATCATAAAGCCAGGAATCCACTGCCTCTTAGAGTTGAACTAGGGTTCGAGGAAACCACAGAATGGGATGTCATCTCCCTCCCGAACAAAATGACCATTCAGGGTTCCCCGGATAGGTTGATGCACAAGCTCATAGCACTTCCCGGTCTGTTTAGCTCTGGCTCTGCAGGCCATTTCTTTCCCATTTCTAATCCAGTCTTCTTTGGTGGACGTATAGCTAAGACCAAAGGCATGCGGGTTTTGTGGCACATCGGCCAATGCAGTAACGCCTTTTCGTTGCTCCTTCCCAGCCCTATTCCCAGCATGTGTTGGAGTTTGTTCATAAAGTATACAGATTGGGCACTGACATACAAGCTCTCATCAACAGCCAAGATATTTTGTACTACCTGGGCCTCAGCCAAGGTAAACCCCGAAAGGAAAACATCCTTTTCGTCTTGCACAATCTCCGGCACAGGTGTAGTGACCTCTGGCGTTGGAATAGATGGATTATCGAAGACTATGGTCATCCCTTTCCCATGGGAGTACTTTAGCATTTGGTGAAGGGTGGAAGAGACAGCTTTCACTTGGCCCAGCCAGGGTTGCCCAAGTAGTAAGTTGGAAGTGGCCGGAACATCCAGGACATGGAACTTGATATCTTGTTGAGTTGGGTCGACCTGTACTCTGACCTGTATTGTTCCCATTACCTCTCTACTGGTATTGTCATACGCCCGAATTACTTGGGCTGTAGGTACGAAATATGCCGGTTTCAGGCCAATAGCATAAGCTGCGCGACAAGGACAGACATTGATTGCTGACCCAGCATCGACCAATACCACTGGTATCCACTTTTTTCAGCACTCCACTGATATGTATAGAGGCTTATTATGTGTAGATCCTTCCGGCGACAATTTCTTGTCTGAGATGGCTAGAGTTGGCACAGTGCCTGCCGGGAAGACTAATCCTACTAGTTATTCCGGGGTAGTGTCGATGGACAACTTAGCTTTGTCCATCGCCGACAGTACAACCTGTCTATACACTCACGAAGCCATAAGCAGACCCCAAATAGATATATCAGCTTGAATCTTCTTCAACTATTTCAACATAGCCTCTTCTTTTAACTGTTTTTCCTTCTGCTTCTCGACTTATTTATCCTTTCCGGATGCCTCGGGTTGGTCCAAATGCGATGGTTTGAAATATCGGCCACTTCTCATCATATGGTTAACCTCTTCCATATACCAAGTGTTGTCGGGAAGATCTTCACCCCAGTCGTCATCAATATGAGCCAGGTGTAGGTCGTCGTCATCCCACCAGATTCCTTGGGCAGCCGACAAGCATTTGTCCGGCTCCGTTCAGATTCCCTTCTCGTAAAAAATCTCCCCACAAGATGTTTGGCTTTTCCAGTTTTCCGATTGTTTTCACCCATTTATTGCTCAAAACACTTCAGTGCAGCTTCTTGCTCTGTATGTACAATACTAACAAGGCCCAATTCCTGAGCCAATTGTTCTACACCAGTATTTTTTGGCAGTTTACCCTGCCCATCGGCCATTTCAAACCTTGCAGCGGTTCCCACTTTCTGTTCTTCCGGCTTCAATTCAATTCCCTTATCTCTATCGAGTACATCACTTAACCACCAAGAATTGTCTATCGACCCGTTCAAATCAAACCGATCAATATGCACATCCTTTTCATCTTGCTCCTCAAAGAACTACAAATTGTCTATGTCCTTCTCTAGGTTGGCCAAATCATCTAATCCCTGACTTGGGCCACCCTCTCGAATTACACTGACCTCCATCCCAGGTGGAAATACCACTTCCAGTTTAGCTTGATTGATTGGCACAATATATCAGTACGGTTATACACTCCTTCAGATAAGTCCGTAGAGCCCTCGGGAAACAGACTGGCATTTTCCACCAAGGTCAACCTCCCGTCATCTACCACTGTCACCACCATTGGTTTAGGTTGGAGTACAGATAAGTGGAAAGTGGTGATATATATACTAGGGTCATATGGGACGGCCTGTGTGTAGATGAGGTTTATATACCAGGGTGGAGGGACTTGGTTATGTGGTGGGAGGGGATTTGTAGTGACGTTAGGTCTTTTGAGAGGTGTTATCACCTTATTGTCGATGAGATCTTGAATCTCATGACGTAGCCTATAACATTTATCAGTGTCATGACCGTGCTGCTGGTAAAAAGCACAACGTTTGGCCGGGTTATGTTTCGGGAGGAGAGGATTGGGTAGAGGGCGAGGCTCTAGTGGCTTAAGATGCCCTTTTTTAATCAGGACCCCTAGGGCTTTGGATAAAGTCATTTAGAGTGAGGTAAGGACCCGTTGAGATCGGGCCTGACTGTTTGAAGTTTGTGGAGTTGTGTTGGATGTATTGGCGAAAGGGTTGGCAGTTTTGGGCGTGATGGTGACCATACTCACATCCGAAGGCCGTGCAGAGGTGCTACCACTCGTGGTTGCATTAGAACTCCGTGTAAAGGGCCTCTTGGGCTGTTCTTTCTCATCAGCAATCAACCCCTGTTTCATTGTATCTTCAATCTGCACCCCTGTCTCGTGGAGCTCAGCGAATGCAAACAATGACAAGACTATCATCTTCTGCAATACTCTCCCTTCCAGATTACGGACCACCATTCTGATTTGATCCATCTCGGATGGCCTGACAGTCATCATCGAGGCCTTAGCCCTCCATCGGGTCACAAAGTCCGAGAAGCCCACCTTTGGCTCCTGATTGGTCGCTTCAAGATCATGGGTTGTGACCTCGATCTGGGTATTGTAGGAGTACTGCGTGATGAAGGCTTCTAGTTTTGCATACCAAATGGCCGCTATACCCAACAGGGTCCGGCCAAAAAGAGACAGCTTTTAAAGTCTAGTAAGACCTATTGGTCACAGGATATCAGAGAATAACCGCAGATGGACCATGGGATCCCCGGAGCTGTCGAACCGGTCTACGTGCGGCATATTGAATCTGTCCGGTAGAGTTACTGTGGAGTTTGTGTATCCATCCTCGATGTCAGGGATCGAGTTCACACCTTGTGCCCGCTTAAAAAGCTTTATAGCTTATTGACTTTCAGTGCAGTGGGGTCAACCTTGAATTCAAATGACGCCTCAGTTTGATAGACTGGTGCCTTGGAGGTTTGCAGTGGGATAGGGTCCATTGGAATGCCCAGATTCTCTTGGACATTGACAGTGATTCCGGGTGCTGGAATAGCCACAGGAGGTGCTTGGGAAGCAGAAGCTACTACTGGTTCTGGTTGCTATTGCTACAGCCTATTTATCACTTCCGCTTGATGAGCTATAACTTTAGCTTGGTGGGCAGCATCTAGCTGCATGGTTTCTATGGTCTGCTGGAGACGACGAAGCTTGTCTTTCATGCTAACCAAGGGATGTTGAGCCATCAGAAATGGTGAGTACTCTCTCACTGGAGTAGAAGTGGAAGACTATGCCTGACAGGGTTCAGGTGAAGTAAAAGGTGACTGCTGGACTGGCAAATTATGCCTAACCCTCCTCCGTCTCGTAACCGGTGGGAGTGAACCAAACACTTGTTGCCCCTAACAAGATCGCCAGATTTGTAAAGTCTCCTTACATAGGTACAAAGTGCTTGGGGTGTAACAGAATCGTCCGAAGCAATTATGAAAAACCACCTTGCAAAAAGAAATAAAGCAAAAAAAGCAAAAATCAGAAACTATACAGTACCTCAGCTCAGATGTGAACAAAACATAGTTATAATTAGAAGCTGTAGAACTGCACTCAACACTAATTTCTATCCCCGAAAACTGATACCCAAACTTGTAACTGATATATACATTCCTATAGAGTTTCACTCTAAAAGCACGTACCAGTTAAGTGAGAGCCAAAACACCCCTATGACAGGGTGGGGTTACCCTGTCCTAGTTTCGTCAGGAACTAGGGTTAACTATTCAAGTAAAGTTGTTTCACAAAATCCTGCATTCGGGTAAGCAACATGTCCTAGTTTGGAACGGTCTCTATGGCTTTCGATATGGAACTAGGTCAATTGGTCAAAAAGGGTACATTAGCAAGACTACCTAATATACATCTCACACCTAACACCGAGAAGTGAAAGGAGGATCAAACAGCACATCGATAGTCCAGATCCAAGGGTTGTATTCCCATCGTGGCAGAGCCCGCAACCGGTCAGCCTCTTGGCAAGCTTTTCCAAGCAAGCCTCTGGTAAACCGTTCAGGAATAGCAGATGGCAAACATAGTGACTTAGGCGCACCAATGCAAATGCAAATGAAAATACAAACAAACACATAAGTGTAGATAAAAATTCTTATCATGAGTTCGAGTCAAGTTCTGTAAATCCCCAGCAGAGTCGCCAGAAACTGTAGCTCGATTTTTTTGCGTCCCCTTTCGAAAACTCGAAAGAAGCCCTACAGTTCGAACTCTTGCTATTCTGAATCTAATCTCACAAGTGCAATGTGAAATTGATAAACACCAAAGAGTCCAAATCCGACAAATAGTTTGAAAATTTGATTTTTGGATAAAAAATGCCAAAATTGGACTAGTTTGCCAGATACAGAGTCGCCACCTAAATATTTTATTTTGCAAAAAATTAGGAAACCCATGACTCGTGCCAAAGGCCACGTGTCCATCATCACCAAAGTTGCCTTAGCTCGGGAACTTATGTACGAGAGGGCAAGGTCATGAATTGAGCACCCCTGCTCACCCGATCAATGATCGGCCTCTACTAATCATGATATGATTTTTTTATAAACATTATGTGTTCTTATTCTGGTTGTTTAAACTAGCATTACTATGTGAGCATACTTGTATCTGTTTTTGGGGTTTGTTGTAAACTGTAATACATCATATTTTTGGCCCCTATTCAATATTGTAGAAGGCCCCTTCTCTGGTTGGGGCCATCATTTGTGAGTTGCTTCATTACCCCTCTCTTGGCCCCATTTTTGTATGCAAATTTAGTCCCACTTGTGCTTACTGTTTCGCCATGCTTTGAACTGTAAAAATGCTTATTTTGGGACTGTATTGCTTCTGTCTTTTCATTCCATATACCAATTATGCATGCTTTGTATAGCTGTAAGCCATTTCATGTACCTAGTTTTGCATTTCGGGAGAAATTCCGTACATCGGGTGTCATTTCGCCTTGTTTCGGGGCTGTTTTGCCCCTTATTTTGCTACTGATTTTTGCATGTTTGCATATCATATTCCATGTCTTTGCCATGTCTCATTAGAGTGGCATTTCGATGCCTTAGGGTCGGTCCTCAGTTTGCGTGCACGTGTGCACGCATTTCGAGTATCTCATTTTTCATCTAATGGCCACTGATGTGGGTGCGGCTGAGGTCCACTCACATTGGTGTAAGTCCATCTTGCATTGTGTATGCCATGTTTCAATGCGTTGTGCATGTTATGTTGTTTGCATTGTGTGTGCCATGTAGTTGTATTGTATGTTTGTATGTTTGCTTGCATGCTTAGGTCGCATGTGCATTGTTGTGCATTGCCTCGCCTCTTGACCAATCATGATTGAGGTTGGGTCCCTTGTATGTTTTGTGTGCATTGCATTTGACATTGAAATGCATACTTGACTCTTTGGCCATCATGCATCGAAATGCGTGATTGGCGGCCCGAGGGTCGAGGGCCATGCTCCCTTGAGTCCATTACATGATAGGGAGTGTGTCCATGCATACATTTGCCTAAAAATTTGATGCCATACACTGCTTGCCCTCTGTTGCTGTCAAAACTGTCTTCTGCAGGAAGTTTCTGCCGACCGGCATCATTCAGTGCCGGCCGACAATCCTTCATGGGCCGTGGGCTTCGTTAACTGCCGGTGGAAATTATGTATTGCCGGTGGGCATTTCCTCCAGCCGATGATATTCTGCAGTGTGCAAAGGACCTGTCCCGGAACTTTGGCATTTTTCAGAGATGCAAGGTAGTGAAAAGCAGAGGCAACAGTGCTATGGCAGCGAGTTTCCGGGCGATATGGGTCAAGCATGCATCATTCGCGCATCCCAAGGCGGGGGCCGTGGCCACCTTCCCTTTGCATTTAATTTGTTAATTAAATAGGAATTCTGCAATAATTAATTAGCTAGGATAGTCGATTTATCATTCGGACTGTATTATTCTTTTGGTCCCTCCGAGCGAGGGCAAACTTGTAATAAGTGTGGGTGCGTGTATGCATGTCTTCCAACCCCCACTTCTTTCTTCCCTTTTATTTACCTGCTTATGATGGTAGACTAGGGCATATTAAATTAGCATACCTTATGCTATGCATGCGTGCATTCATACATTGTCTTGCATGCACCAGGCTCGGTACATCATGCTAACTGCACTCGTATTTTAATTCCAAGTTGAGTATTGTAGTTGGCAGCTCTTCACATCCATGTTTAGGATAGCCGAGCTGTTTAGGTTGCATCTTTGCATTTGTTGCATTAGCCATTTTCAAATATGAACTAGGATCATGCATGTGATTACTAACTGGTTTCTGTTTTGGCTTGGAGTACTAAGTGAGCTTTTATGCTTTAGCATACCGCATGTCGTGTGAATGCTATCATGACAGCATGCTTACCATGTGGTAGATGCTTACGTGATAAACTGTTTGAATGCCTGTGGATGAAGGTCGAATTGCTTAAATTGGGATAATTCAATAAACTGTGAGTTTTAAGCCCACTAGATATGGCAAAACATCTTTTCTAAAAGCCCATTGAGGTGGCAAAACCTACATTTTAGCCTACTTGCGAACAGCAAACCATTTTCAAAACAAGCATGAAATGTTTTGTTCCAATTTAGGCGATTTGGTCTATACTTGTTTGCTGTGCGCACAACATAGTAATTCTAGGCTAATTACTGGAATAAGAACACATAACGTTTTTAAAAACGGATATCACGGTTAGTAGAGGCCGATCTTCAAGTCGGGCGAGAGGGGGTGCTCATAGCTGACCTTCCCCAATCGTACCCTAGCTCCCGAGCCGAGGCAACTCTGTGTGATGACGGACATGTGGCCTTCGCGCCGAGTCAGGGTTTCCTAAATTCCCCATTTAAAAATATTTAGGTGGCGACTTGTATCTGGCAAAGCAGTCCATGTTTGACACTCTTTTCAAAAATCTATTCTGAAAACGATTTGCCGGATTTGGACTCTTGGTTCAAGATTAAGACCCATGACACAAATCGAGTCCGAACTGTAGCGAGGGCCCCTCGCGGCGTCCTACAGTTTCTGGCGACTCTGCTGGGGAATTTAGAGAGCTTGACTCGAACTCATGATACCTGTTTTGATTTCATTTGTGTCTCTTTGCATTGCATGTGCATGGTGCGCCTAGGACACCGTGTTTGCGATCTGCCATTCCTGAACGTTTGCCGGAGGCTGACTTTGTCAAAGCATGCCATAAGGCTGACCGTTATGGGCTCTGGCAGTATGGGAACACAAACCCCGATTTTTACCAGGGCACCCTTTTTGACCATTCGACCTAGTGCATATTGAAATCCATAGTGACCATTCCAAACTAGGATAGGTTGCTCACCCGATGTTAGGTTGTTTGAAACCGCTGTGTGCGTAGTGAAACCCTTTCCTGACAAATAGGACAGGGAAACCTCTACCCAACATAGGGTGTTGGCTCTCACTTGCTTGCTATGTGCTTTTAGAGTGTATCTCTACAGGAACGCATATACCAGTTTGCAAGTCTGGGTATCAGGCCTGTGGGCATCAGCATCAGTTTTTGGGGAATCGGTTTTACCTAAGGGTATTGGTTTACAGGCAGAATTTGGGGCATAATTCAGTAAAGAGTGCAGTCATTCAGCTATGCTCATATCTGTTTTGGTGAAATCAGGCTGAGGTGCTGTCTGTTTTCTCTCTTGCTAGGTAGTCTTGGAACCATAGCTTCAGAAGGCTTCACTATCCCCCGGGTACATTGAATTTGTGTTGATAGACTTTGTCAGGTCAGAGACTCAATTCAAGGGTAATCAGGGCCAGAGCAGGCTAATCAGGCACAGATCATCAGTTCAACAGTCTTCAGATCAGCAGTCATTATCCATCTCGCATGTGTGCAGTTGGGTTGAGATATCTGCTTTTGCCCCAGAGACAGATATACCGGTTGCTCAGTGAGATCAGGACAATATGTCGAGTCTGGAAGAGATGGTGCGCCAACTCCAGGATAGTATGAAAGCCATGCAGCAAGATGCTGTCCGTCAAGCAGAATTCGCCAAGCAACAGGCCGTGGTCATAGCCCAACAAGCAGAGACAATTGCCAGGCTAGAGCAGCAAACTGGAGTATCTACTTCACACCAAGCTCCTCCCCCACCAAGGGTTCCGATACTCGAGGAGACACCAAATGTCTAGGCAGATACGGACATTCCAACAGGACCGGCTCCGCCCCCAATTTTACCCCAACTGTCCAAAACACCTACCAATCTACCGAACTCTCCCTTCGAGTTTGAGGTCGACCCCACAGCGTTGAAGTTGAGCAAGCTTGAAAAGTTGTTCAAGAAATCCCAGGGGGTAAAGTCCATCCCGGGCATTGAGGACGGGTACACCGACGCAGCTGTAACTCTGCCGGACAGGTTCAAGATGCCTCACATCGACCGTTTTGATGGGTCAGGAGATCCCATGGTCCACCTGAGCTTGTTTTCAGATGTTTTGCGCCCGATGGGCTTGACAAGATTACAGAAGCTCTCCCTTTTCGGCAGGACCCTGTTGGGTATTGCGGTCACCTGGTATGCCAAATTGGAGGATTCAGTGAAACGAAGCTGGGAGGAGATGGTCGAGGCCTTCGTCGCACAATATTCATACAATACCCAAATTGAGATTGCGACCCGTGATCTTGAGACGATGAGGCAGGAGCCGAAGGAGAGCTTCGAAGAATTCGTAGCCCGCTAGAGGGCCAAGGCTTCAATGATGACCCTGAGGCCCACTGACAAAGATCAAATTCGGATGATTGTGCGCAATCTCCAGCCCAAGCTAACGCAGAAAATGATCGTGATCCCCTTCCCTACCTTTCCAGACTTGCATGAGATGGGAGTGCAGATCGAGGATGCTATGAAGCAGCCCCTCTTTGACCAGGAGAAGGAACAGCCTAGGAGGGCATTTACCTGCAGTTCAAATGCGACCACCAGCGGTGACGCAACTGCAAGATCTTCCGAAGTGGGCATGGTCGCCACCACCGCACCAAGAGCAGCCACCCCCTTTGTTAGTGCATCCACTTCAAACCCCCGAACTTCAGACTATCTGCCCCGAGGCAATAGGGTTTTCACCCCACTCTATATGTCTTTGTCTAAAGCCCTGGGGGTCCTACTCAAGAAAGGACATCTGAAACCGTTAGAGCAACGGCTTCTACCCGATCCTCTCCCTCCAAAGCATGACCTGACTAAGTACTGTGCTTTTCATCAACAAACTGGTCATGACACCGATAGTTGTGTCCGTCTCCGTCACGAGATACAAAATTTAATTGACAACAGGGCCATCCCCGCACCAGGTCCTGCAAAGTCTATCGACACTTGACCAGTGAACTTGTGGGGGATAATGTGATGTGATCGGGGGATGAACCATCTGCAGGCGGCGCTCAGTTTACTCCGGATGTGGCGTATGGCACGCACTATTTTGAGCATTTGTGAATGCTGGGTTTTGTACGTTCTGGCTTGGGTATTGAGTCAGTTCTGTTGTTTTAAGTCTGTCTCTATGTTTTGAGTCAGTCTTTTCATATCGAGTCAGTCCTGTCGAGCTTGTCTCGTTGTATTGAGTCAATCGGGTCTGTCCTGTTGTATCAAGTCAGTCCTGTTTTGTTAGAATCGGGTGATTCCAGGGGTGTTACCTCAGACATCACTCTCTTGTTTTGTGTTTGTCTTTTTTCTTTCTTTTTGAGTCTGTTTCTGCCTTGGAGCCAGTTATGCCAACAGATCTGAATGGAACAACAGTGATTTTCACACTCTTGTGTTTGCTTCTACCGTGTGCTAGTTGTGCCAAAAGTTTGAATGAAGTGACAGTGCTCTTCGCCTGCCTTTTCTGTGCCTTTGAAGTCATTGTAAGGACCTAAGTTTTTCAAAACTTTTTTCAAAACATTGTGATAAAAACGAAGAGGAAGGAATTCCTTGGGTTTTGCAAAACTTGATCAATTGAGAGAAAGAGAGGCATGTTAAGCCCTTAATGATCGAGATCATGCTTGTTAGTATGAGTACTGAGAAGGATCCTAGCTTGATCCAGATTGGTCCTACACTGTCTTCAGCGCGAGCGATTTGTCGCTTTCTTAAAAGATTTCAAAAAATATTTTACGCGGTCCTGCGAAGACTTGTGTGGAATCGCTCTTGAGATTATGCAGTTTAGGATCGCTCTCAGCCTCGAGACTTGAGCCCTTGCTTTCAAACCTTGACCTTGGATTCAGAATGTTGAACGGTCAACCGCGATATGAGGCCTGTGTGGCCGGATTTGAAGCAGCCCTCGAACAAGAGGCTAGGAAAGTCAGATCAAAAAGATTAGATCTCATCAGAAGAAGCTTACGAAGCTAGAATAGGAGCCATTCTCCTGGATTCGGATAATTTCAGGATCTCAAAACCATTTGGCATGGACTCGTTACACTTTTACCCTTTGAGAGGCTCACTTTTACCCTTTGAGAGGCTCGCTGGGCCGAAAACCCGGAAGGGCGACCCAGGCAAAAGTTAGAGCAAGAAAAAAATACAAAAAAAAGAAGCAAACAACAAAAAAATGCAAAAGAAAAGAAAAAAAGAGAACAAAAAAGAAAGATGCAAAGAAAAGAACAAAAAAAAAGAAGGGAAAATCAAAAAAGGAAAAGAAATGAAAAGAATTGAAAAGAAAAGAAGAACAAAGCTCGCAAGGTCGAAAACCCGCAACAGGCGCCTTGGCAAAAGTTAGAGCCTAAAAAGCAGAGGTTAATACCCGAGTGTACCTTAACCCCGAACTACGTAAGGCTTGATTCCCATCTTTGGGATACGTAGGCAACCTCATTCTGAAGTCCAGCCATAAAACACTTCAAATTCGATTGTGTCCATGCGATGGTTTTGGTCATCTTTGTCTTCTCTGTATCTGAGAGTCTGGTTGTGTTCGTCGCTTTGAGGACTGACTACAATGCGCTGCGGTGCTATCCAAACAAGGGACAACTTTCTGTTGCCATTCAAAATGCCGCAGTGTCATTTCAAACAAGGGGAAAATTTCCGTTGCCATGCAGTGTCCTTCAGACAAGGGGCAATTTTCCATTGCTATGGATCCGAGGTTGTGCATCTCAAGAGTAGGTTCTGTGCTCGTTGAGTAGTGGTCGTTTGCAAAAATAGTTTTTGAGAATTTTTACTGAGGTTGACCAATCTTCTCGAAAAGTACTCCATTTTTCAAAATTGGACCATTTCTTGGACCCAAAAAAGGAAAACCCTCAGTGCTCATAGCCTAACTTGCATGATTTTAAATCAGAAAATCGAACAAGCGCGTTAATCTAACTCTCATGTTGGTCAAAACTGTTTTAGTAGAAAGCAAAAACAAAAAAATGGTCAAAATGATGAACTAGGGGCACAGTTGAGTCAGGTGTTCTGTCTTCCCCCCGTCATCAACTACTCGCTAAGAAGGGCACCCTACTTGCCAAGAAGAGCACAACTGAAGTCAACAGCAAAAGGGCCGAAAAGCTCTCTTATCCTCCAAGCAACGAGGTATCGAGCCAAGTGCGAAGCACGAGTTGGAATGGATCATGATATTCCATATCCTCATCTGGACAAATCTGATCACGTCCAAACTCCCCAACAGAGCATCGTTAACCGATGTCAGCTGCAAATTTGCTACACGCCCAGTTGTAGCGCAGCCCCTCTATGGGAGAAGCTCACTGTTGTGAACAAGATTGAGAATCTGGTAGAATACCAGCGGCAAGAGCCCACAATTTCTAGTTTATCCATCAACCACCCAGGGGAGGGATTGAAAAATGAGAGATTGAAGAATAGAGAGATGTGCGATGAGAGAAAAAGTGAGAAAAGGGCTTTTTTCAGAAAAATAGAGCTTGAGGGCCGAGCGATGTGAAGATCACAAATGAGAGAGGGTGGGAAACAATACCCGGTGAAATAGGCTCCCTGTGCACGTCTGTGTGACGTGTCTTTTGTTTTGTCTCGATTCTTGTCTTGAGTCGTTCCGAGCATGTCTCGATGTGTTTAGGTTGTTTACCTTTTATTTTTCGTTGCTGAGTCTTTTTCACTATGTTCAGTCGTAGGCTCAATACCCGGTTAAGAACTCTTTTCTTAATTTCAAAAATAAAATTGTTTTGTGCTTAGAGTGCTGTACCATTCTTCACGTTTGTGCAAAACAAGATTCGTTCTTTCATAAAATCGCAGGGTTCAGCCCAGGTCATGTGAGAACAGTAAAACCAGGACCTATCTGAAGCTACATGGGTTCCGGACTATAAAGCAAAAGAAAAGAGGAAAAATCGAAGCATCTGAGTGTGTTTCACCTTCAGCAAATTTCGTGATTATACTCCGGATGTACCTCTTCAGGCCTTGTCACTACTCCGAAGTATGGGTGTGCCCCTACCTCAAGCTCAAGATCAGGTCTGCTTCAAGCCAGAATAGCAATCAAAGTGCTCCCTCAGAAAACCAGTCCTTGCCAGGAAAGAAAGGTAGTAACTGCGTTTTGGAAGTATAAGCAAGAGTAACCCACTTTCAGCTCAAATTGTTTCTGCGGAATTTTCAGTTCATGTCTTCGATGCGTAGCTCATCGTCAGTCGGCATGCACGAGGTGTATCCTTTTGAAATATATATTGTGACCCTTCTGAGAGGTAAATCGGAGGTTGTGTTTGAATTGGTCTTGTTAAGGCTTGTATTCCTTTATTCGGCATTTTGTTCCAAATATGCATTGTCACGCCCATTCCACTTGCATTGTGATGCACGTTCCAATTGCATTGTTATGCACCCACTTCACTAGCATTGTTATGCTCATTCATTGCATTGATTTTGCACATCTATCTAGCATTGTCCTGCTCATTACTTGCATTGTTATACACCTTTTCACTTGCAATTATCATTCTTTCTCCTCGCGCGTGCGACGGGTTAGACCTTCTCTGGTTACGAGCATTTGGAATACGTTTCAATGTTCACACCATTTCGAAACACCGGGATACGTCCCTATGTTTCTCTCTCTTTTCGAAACACCGAGATACGTCCCTATGTTTCTCTCTCATTCTGAAACATCGGGATACGTCCCTATGTTTCTCTCTCTTTTCGAAACACCGGGATACGTCCCTATGTTTCTCTCTCATTCTGAAACACCGGGATACGTCCCTATGTTTCTCTCTCTTTTCGAAACACCGGGAGGCGTCCCTATGTTTCTCTCTCTTTTCGAAACACCGGGATACGTCCCTATGTTTCTCTCTCATTCTGAAACACCGGAATACGTCCCTATGTTTCTCTCTCTTTTCGAAACACCGGGATACGTCCCTATGTTTCTCTCTCTTTTCGAAACACCGGGATACGTCCCTATGTTTCTCTCTCATTCTGAAACACCGAGATACGTCCCTACGTTTCTCTCTTTTTGAAACACAGGGATACGTCCCTACGTTTCACTCCTCCTTTTCCGAGACACTAGGATACGTCCTTATGTTTCTCTCCCTTTTCCGAAGCGCCGGGATACGTCCCTATGTTTTTCTTTCCATTCCGAAGCAACGGGATACATCCCTATGTTTCTCTCTCTTTTCGAAACACCGGGATACATCCCTAATCCTTGGGATACGTCCCTAATCCTTGGGATACGTCCCTAATCCTTGGGATGCGTCCCTAATCTTTGGGATACGTCCCTAATCCTTGGGATACGTCCCTAATCCTTGGGATGTGTCCCTAATCTTTGGGATACGTCCCTAATTCTTTGGGATACGTCCCTAATCCTTGGGATACGTCCCTATGTCTCTCCCTCTTCGGTTAAAAGCGTTCGGAATACGTTCCAAAGCTCACACCATTCCGAAACACCGGGATATGTCCCTATGTTTCTCCCTGTCCCATTTCCCCACACGATTTCAGTGTGTTTGGAATTCATCTTAGGTTGCATTGTCATGCACACCTCTTTACTTGCGTTGTCACGCACATTCCACTTGCATTGTTTTATCAAACCGGCTTCGCGAAAGCGTATAAGTCCAATTACAAATCGGCTTCGCGAAAGCGTATAAGTCCAATTACAAACTGGCTTCGCGTAGCGTATAAGTCCAATTATCAAAGTCTTCCTGCATGTCATTTGCATCCTGCCCCTGAACTACGCTGGTTTGATTCCTTGCAAAGGGATACGTAGGTAGCCTGTGGGCACAACCATTCATTCATTTGTATTTTGTTTGTCCAAGTCTTTGGCCTTGTCAAAAATAGGTCGTCTCTGGGCTTTGACATTCACTCTCGTCATTCTTATGACTTTCGAGTTCTGTCAAAGAGGGGCAACTGTAGACACCCCATTTTTGACACCCCATAAGACTTGGGCGTTACTGATGATTTACTTGGTAGAGACAGGTGTGCAGGGCAAAGGTTCAGTTTCTTCGGCAAGAAGAGAGACAAATCTCAACTTCACACCCCATTTTGGACCGAATTTATTTTGGATGGTTTTTAGACCTTAAAACCCTCTCTTTCAAAACATTTTTGAAATAAAGTTTCTACAATATTCCGAGGCTCACATTTTGTCAAATGATGGGCTTTTCGATAAACCGAGCAAGGACAAAGTGGAAATTAATGAAAGAGAGATGAAATCTTTAAAAAAATATTTCAAAACACCTTACTTAAGGGTTTGAAGTTGAAGAAGAGAGGAAAGGAGAGGAGAAAACTAGTTTGGGAGAAGTTCGGCATGAATCCGGGCAGAAGCGAGTCGAGCAGCCCTCGCTGAATCGGGCTTATCTATCTGTACACTTGGAGTTTAGCTATGGAGCCACCACCATCGGAAAGATTACTTCCGGGGCTTCACTTTGCACTCAAGAATCTCTTAAAGCCAAGTCCGGGTGGGGGAGATATGATCAGCTGAAGTTGGGCATCATCCCGGTTGGATCGAATCTACGCGGCTTTACCAAAATGGGCATAACTATTTCCTCAGGAGAAATTTTAATGCAAGGTTTGCGCCATTGGAAAGCTAACTTCCGGGGCTTCAATATGGACATCCACCAGAACTTTTTGACCTCATTGGCCACCCATCGGCACTCTGTTTATCCGACCGGCAATTTATTGTGCCGACCGGCCATTTATTTTAGTCGACCGACCATTTTTGCTGGCCGACGACCTTCCGGAGCTTTCTACAGATGGAGCGTATACCGGCTGTGCCAGCTGGAGGGCACAGACTTATGCACCCTTGTTTAGCTTCCTCAAGAAGCTTTACACTTTGTTTTGCCTATAAAGGAGAACCTCCCTCTCATTTGCACAGGTTCTGAAACTCCAGAGGCATACACACACTCTCTCCCTTTGTATCTCTCCCTTCTAGCTTCAAAGTGTAAGGTTCTTGGCTCCATTACCCTACACCTCATAACCTAACCTCTCCATCAAGCTTGGGAGATGAAGAGAAAGAAAATCCAAGAACTCAAAATTAGTGAGAACTCAATCCAATCAGTTATAAACATAGCCCTCATCGCTCTCATCCATTTGGTGTAAAAAACTCTCTCAATTTCTTGAAGATTTGAGCTAAATCTTATAGAGAAGTTTGGATTTGGGTGAGTTTGTAGAGAGAAGGGAGAGAAAAGATGAGGATAGAGAGAGAGAGAGAGAGAGAGAGAAGTGAAAATCTATGCAAAACACGTTTTTGGCATCAGTTTTGAGGAAAAAGAGCACAAAATTCGAGACAAACGCGCCGAAATCTGCACAAGCGATTTTAATTTTGCACGAGCAAAATTTCCAATCTGCACGAGCGAATTTTTTGCCTCACATGCGGTTTGCTCTAGAGAGTTACCCTAAAAATCCACCCAAAATCCGCTCGAGCGGGACCTAAAATCTGCTTAAGCGGTTTTCTGTCCAAAAAACTCTAACAAACTCTATGAGGATCCGCTTAAGCGGTTTCCAAATCTGCGTGAGCGGTTTTGCCCAGAAACTCAAAATTTGATTTTTTTTAATACAACACAAATTCCAATGCTCAAAGCTCAACATTTTTAACCCGGAAAAGTTACGAGAGGTTAAGTAAGAGCAGGAAAGAAATCTCAACGACTCAATACGATAAACACCTAG